>JACWQW010000060.1:0-239111 GCA_014849355.1 Cryphonectria radicalis | reverse complement strand
CGCGGAATGTTTGCTGTCTGAAACCTCCTGACGTTGGCTGGGTAAACCCCCTCTCCTCCGCCCCCCCCCCCCCCCCCCCCCCCTCTCTCCCCCCAACACACACAACGACCTCTCTGCAAGGCAAGAACAGCGCTATCTAATCTGAACAATGCTTACTGTTTATGTTAGAAATTTCACCGCCTTCCAGTACCGCTTCCGAGCCCCAGGGCCGGAATCCGGTGGTGTTGGCAACTTTTGGTACTCGTTTGACTACGGCCTAGCCCACTTCATCGCCCTCGACGCAGAGACCGACTACGCTGACTCACCTGAGTGGCCCTTCCTCCGCGACATCGAGGAGGGCGCCAACCCGAACGAGACGCACCCGACGCTGGCCGAGACCTTTGTGACGGACTCTGGCCCCTTTGGGCAGATCGAGGACAACGCCATAAACGACAACACGGCCTATGAGCAGTACAAGTGGCTGGTAAGCGACCTGGAGGCTGTCGACAGGGCCAAGACGCCCTGGGTCGTCGTCATGAGCCACAGGCCCATGTACAGCACGGAGACGTCCAGCTACCAGGCGTACATCCGCGCGGCGTGGGAAGGGGTGTTTCTCAAGTACGGGGTGGATGTGTACATTAGTGGGCACATCCACTGGTATGAGCGCTTGTTCCCGCTGACTGCCAACGGCACCATCGACACCGCGAGTGTTGTCAATAACAACACGTTTCTCACCAATGCCGGCACGAGCATGACGCACATCATCAACGGGGCCGCGGGTAATATAGAGAGTCATAGCACGCTTGATGAGGGGCAGTCGTGGGCTTCGTTCACGGCGGAGCTGGATGACGAACATTATGGGTTTGGTAAGCTGACTGTGGAGAGCGAGAAGGAGCTGACGTGGACGTATATCCGTGGGGATGATGGGAGTGTGGGGGATAGCCTGACGTTGAGAAAGAGGGAGTAGGATTGGTTAATCAGTTTGTTCCTCAGACGTACAGACCATCTCTGAAATACGAGAGAAATTGCCTGCCTTTTTGTCACATTGCTTTGGAATATACTGAGTGCTTAAGTAAGTACTCAAGTATGTACTTGGCCACAGGTTGGTTACTGTTTGGCTTATGGATAGATTGGCTTAATACTTGTCACTACATGCATTACTGTGATGCTCAAGTGGAGGGTCGGTCAACAAGGCTGAATGTCTGCAACAGGGAGCCGACCGTGGCTATCCCATTGATTCGAATTACGTTTTATGAAGTCAGCCTTGGTTTCTGGACTTCTAGAGAATGTTACACAATCGAGAACGGACAAGCCAAGTGGCTTAAATACTGCGAGAGTCTCTTGAGACTGCAGAAATGTGGCCCAGCAGCCCGTCCAAGTCAGGATGAAGTTGAGGAGAGCAAAGTAAAGTACTGTCGAGCGTAGAAAAGTTTAAGCACTCAACAAGAAATCAAACAAGATAACAAACAAGACTACAAACTAGACAGCCTACAGCGAGAGAACAGACGTTGATCGCATGGCCCAGCCGTATAATAAATCACCAGCTCCTAGGCCTATTTACTTACTAGAGACTATTTTGATTAGACGAATGGTCATGAGCTTTTCAAAAACTAGAATGATTGGTCCCTTTTCTTTCTTTTTTTGTTGAATTAGTAGTCATACTCGACGCGCGATTGCTTATTATTTTTGAGATACCAAGAGAGGGATAACTTGAAGAACATTATACTCCAAAAGCTTGCGTAGCAGACATAAGCAGCAACCAGTCAGTTTATTTCTCAGCCTGATATTATAAAAAGTAATACGTCGTGGGACGTGATATCATGGAGAAGGTTGATGATGTTGGAGAGACTTCCAAAGAACACACATATCTATTCCAGTAGAATATACAAGAAACATGACCATTCCTCCGCCGCCTTAAGCTCCATTCATAGCCTTGTTCTGCAACAACTCTGGCAGGATCTTGGTCCCAGGCTCGCTCCCAGTTACCCCTTCTGTCGCACCCTCGCGCTTCTGGCCATCAGGCAGCTGCAGCGTCAACGGCTTGTCTGACGTCGAGACGTCGTCGCCCCATCCAGGCGCGCGGAGGTCATCATCACGGATCTTCTTCCCCGTCACAGGGTGCGGGTAGTGAAAGGGGATGACGCGCGTGTCAGGCCAGAGCATCTTCTGCTCAAGGATCTCATCCGGGCCGAGAGGGTCCTCGGGAAAAGTCTTGGTAGGCCATGGGACATAGTTGGGCTTGGTGTGCGACCAGCCGCTCTCAAACTCACCGTGCCAGAAGGGAAAATACCGGTACCGAAACAGCCTCCAGATGCCCTTCTCCTTGATATACTCATTCTCATAGACACCCCCTTCCCACCACTGCACGTGGCCCCGCGGGTGGACATCCTTGATGCTCTCATGCGTGCCGGCAGACATGAGCGCCCGCATGCGCACCCAGGCGTGCGTCCCGCTCGGGTCCACGTCCACAATGTCCTGCATCATGGCGTGGTCCAGCAGGAAGCCATGGATGGGACCGTTGCGGCCTTTGACAAAGTACTGCTGGAAACGGCCCTGGTAGAGGCGCTTGACGCCTTCTTTTCCTCGGTAGCGGGCGCCTAGGAACTCTACGTAGGTGTCTGGGTGGTCGGAGAAGAGGTCGACAACCTGATGGCTTTGGTCAGTGATGCCTGGAGGGGGGGAGGGGGGGACAGTGGGCAAGTGATTGAGGAGAAGAGTGGGTTCAGTTCGAACCTCGTTGTAGAGACATTTGTCGAGGTAATAGCCATATTTGAAGTGTGTCTTTCGGACCTCGGACTCGTCTGGCCCCACTGCCTGTCAACATTCATCGTTCACTGATTCGATAATGGAAGGGATTTGGAATTACCTGAGACTCGAGACAATTCCTTCTGGAGGACAGCAACTTGTTCTTTGAGTTGGGCGAGTTCAGCTTCCATGTTGACTGTGTAATGTTGTATAGGACTAATGGTGTGTTTGTGTGGTTGTATATTTCTTCTGGTATTCGGGGGAGAAGAAGAAAACAAGTTCTGCGAAACGGACCTCAATCTCGACCTCGGCAGTCTAATTATTATATTATCCAACAATCCTACTACACAACCGGGTGCGGAGAATATATCTTCAACCCCATCATGTCAAGTCCTCACTCCAATATGAACTGCCGCATATTCAAGTAGCGCCGTAACAAGGGCTCCCCGCATTCTGAGGATCATCTTATGCGAGCATTTGTAGAGAGTGTGGTCGGGTGGACGGGTTTGTCTCCAATGATTGACCTTGGCAGTGAATCCTCCCCCCAAAAGAAAACTGTCACTAATAATTAGTCCGCGGGGAAACAACATCACCATCGACAACCCTCTAGATGTGACTCTCTTCTGTCTGCAATGAGCTTTGGACGGTGCTGAGGGCATGTGATTATGACACATGTTGAGGTACGTAATTAGTTTGCTCAGCCTTGTAATTAAGCTGAGCTGGCCATTACCACTCCTCCTTGTGGCCTGCTGGGGAGTTAATAATGCAACACCGTATGTCTCGAACTCTTAAAAGCTTTATTCTAATATGTGTAAAATATAAGCCCGCCCTCCGTCCTGTTGATCTCCACTAAATTAATACTATTTCTGGCGATGCTGATAGGCTTGGAGATCATCTGCACCCCAGCTTGACCTGCAGTTGCATGTAGCATTCAACGTAATAGGGCTGGCCGTCTGGGCGCGCAATGCCGTGCGGGCACGACAATCATTTGCCGAGCTCGGGTTCTCAGAATAACCCGGATAGGCACGACGAGGAAGATCATAACGGAAAGACGGAATTACAATAAACGCATGTTCTCGTCCGAAATGGCATGTCTTTTCTGGTTGTTCATATAAGCTGGTCTGCCGTTGCAGCAGGAGTGTTGGTTGGTTGAGTGGTTGACCTGAGGCAGTCTATGAAAATACTATAAGCCTCAAACGTGATTTATTGACAACCCCAAAGTATTGTTGACGTTTAGTGTTCGAATCAGCCAAGACAACATGGCACACATCTTCGACCTCGCCCCCGCCGTCAGGCGGCCCGGCTACGCCTCCGGAAAGCTAGCCAGGCCACTCGACGCCACCACCTTCCCAGACACAGACGTATTCCGCGGGATGAATAAGCCTTCCCGCTTTGAGGGCGACATCTTCGACCTTGAGGTCAGCGGCACCATCCCCTCGGACATCAATGGGACCTTCTACCGCATCCAGCCGGACCATCGCTTTCCACCCTTGTTCGAGGACGACATCCACTTCAACGGCGACGGCTCCGTGACCGCTGTGCGCATCGCCAACGGGCATGCCGACCTCAAACAGCGCTATGTCCAGACGGACCGGTACAAGGCCGAGACAGCGGCACGGGGCAGTTTGTTTGGGCGATACCGCAACCCATGGACGGACAACGAAACGGTCAAGGGAGTGATTCGTACGGCCAGCAACACCAACATTACTTTCTGGCGGGGCATGCTACTCGCTTCCAAGGAGGACGGTCCGCCGTTCGCCATGGACCCTGTCACGCTCGAGACGCTGGGGCGGTACGACTTTGAGGGCCAGGTGAAGACGCCTACATTCACTGCGCATCCCAAGTTCGACCCTGACACGGGGGAGATGGTCTGCTTTGCGTACGAGGCGGGCGGGGATGGCAATGATGGGTCCTGTGATGTGGTGGTGTGGACGATTGCTGCGGACGGGAAGAAGACGGAGGAGGCGTGGTACAAGGCGCCGTTTGCGGGCATGATCCATGATATGGGTGTAAGCAAGAACTATGTCGTGCTGCCGCTGACACCATTGAAAGTGAATGTCGACAGGATGAAGAGGGGTGGGGAGAAGTTTGCTTGGGATCCAGAGGAGGATCAGTGGTATGGCTTGGTGCCGAGACGGGGCGGCAAGAGTGAGGACATTATCTGGTTTCGAGCTGATAATGGTGCGTCTATCCTTTCCTCTTTCATCCTTTTTCTTCGTCAGGTTCGTTCCTCGATATACGAATTCATATACTGAATCATTCTTCACAGCTTTCCAAGGCCACGTCGCAGGCTGCTACGAGAACGAACAAGGAAGCGTCGTCGTGGACCTCACAGTAGCCGATGGCAATGTATTCTTCTGGTGGCCGCCAGACCCCGAGCCAGAGGGAAACATCCGCCAGCCCGGCAAGCTCAGGAGCCCGACGACGCGGTGGATCCTGGACCCAAAGGCCAAGACCAACACACGCGTGACCCCCGCCTTCACGTGGCCCACCAATGGCGAGTTCAGCCGCATCGATGACCGCTGGGTGACCAAGAAATACAAGCACTTCTGGCTCGCCAAGGTTGATCCCACGCGTCCCTATGATTTTGCCAAGTGTGGCCCTCCTGCGGGCGGGCTGTTCAACTGTCTAGGCCATTATGCCTGGAACCCCGACGACCCACTCGCAGAGGGCGAGGAGGATGTCTTCTTCGCGGGGCCGACGGTTACGTTCCAGGAGCCATCCTTCATTCCCAAGGACGGCGACAGCGGGGAGGGTGAGGGCTACCTCATCGCCCTGATGAACCACCTGGATGTGCTGAGGAACGATGTGGCCATCTTCGACGCGCAGGACCTGGCGCAGGGCCCACTCGCGGTGCTGCATCTGCCGCTGAAGCTGAAGCTTGGGCTTCACGGCAACTTTGTCGACCACCGGGACATCGAGGCGTGGCAGAGGCAGAGGGATGCTGAGACGGGTCAGGTCGGGCCGGTCAAGATTGCCACAGAGCCGTTGCCCTGGCAAAAGGATCGTGCTAAGGGGGTGGTGAATAGGGGACAGCATTGATGAATTCACTATGACGGAATGATTGTATTTTGGTATTTACCCGTCAATGGCAATGAGCCTTTTTATCTCAACCTATTGCAATGTGAGTCGGGCTCTCAGTGTCTTAGCTGGCTATAATTCAGTACATTACAACTGGTCGTTGGCAGGCTTGATTAGAACAGCCGAATGGACTGATATATAAGTAATGGTAGCTCTGTGGTCCAAAGTCATTCAGACCTGGGACTCGGCTTGAGATCACAGGTTTGATGAACGGCCGAGTATCGAATGACCTCAAGTCAAGTATGACCAAGATGGTCTCACAAGGCGGAGAGGAGATACTTACTTACATTTAAAGTGTTGATTACAATTTGGGAACGAGATGAGTTGTGACCAGATCGGCTTCTGAAGTAGTAGCGAGTGTGGTCTGATCTTTTTCTGAAAACTGTTCAGTAACAAACCCGCCTTGACAATGTCTCTCATGTTGGAGTAAGTAAATAATTTTTTAGTCTATAGCCTAGACCTACCTTTTACACTATATCCCGTCTTTGCCTTTGTAGTAGATTTGCGGTGCGTGGGCTTAGCCGCTGATTTTATGTGAATAGATGGTGCAACAAAGAAAGCTGGGAGCGGACTGAGACACTCCAAACCGTACGGAACTAAGCCGCTTTCGCAAATTTTCTACTGTGAAAAGATAATATTAAATTACTCAACGATCTGCTTTTGATTAGTGAGGTTAAAACCTGATCATAACATCATTGTGTTCTTTCTTTTGAACGCTATACCTCGGGGATCTTCGTTTCTCGGTATCGAGCGTTCGATTCCAGTATCAAGTTACAATGAGTTGGGTCAAAGATGCCATCGCTACGATCCACTCACAGAAATGTGAAGTCCTTCACCAGACGGTATATGGAGGATATGGGACAAAGCCAGATGTGAGCGCATATGCAAATTCCTCAGTCAGGATCTATGCATCCTACAATGACAGCGTGTAAAATAACTGATCCAAACAATGCGACGGCAATCCTAGATCTTCTGGGCAGTGGATCCTAGCTACATTCCCGGGGGCTTTAGGGAGGATATCGAGCAGACTTTGAAAGAAGAGAGCAGTGGATCCAGCACCTGCTTCATCGTACGGTGCGTAGCAAAGGACTCCTGTAAACACTCGTGCTATCCTGGGCATTATCTCTTTCTGATATCTTTCTATTCACCACCTAGTATTGAGGCTTTTCCGGCTTTCGAAGACGAGGAGTTGCGATCTACGGGAAGCCCGGTAGGGTGTTTCAATGTGTTCAAAGGCACAGATCCTGCCGATGTTGAGTTTTCAGTAAGTGATCACGAGGACTTGAACTTTTCGCACAAGGGCTCTTGCCTGTCCGAGGGCGTCGCCAGTGTCCTCCTCTTGCGAGGCAGTCAATGCTGAAGCTCAGCTTCCCATCGCAGCGCCAGATCAAGATCTACGAAGAGCGACCCAATCCACCGCCAAATGTTTCCTCTCAGGATCAGCTCAATGATGAACATGGAGCCATTATAAGAAAAATGAGGAAATTTTCTCTGGCCGTAGGGTTTGGCGACATGTCTACGGCTCAGAGTCAAGCAAGCCCTGGCCACCTCGACGATCCACTCCTCACCCATCAGAACCATTCGCCTTCCCTGGACCAACGGCACAAGAGTATCGCTGCTCCTTTCAGAAGGATATTACCGCGGCCGCAATGGAGGAGACCCAGTCAACAGAATGCTCATACTTGGGCTCTGAATACCCTCGAAGGGTCGTCCAAGATCAGACCCGAAGAAGCGACTCTCACATCAGAGGAGATCCCCCCAAATATTTCACAGTCTCGAGGAGAGGATGATTCTGCTGATTCGCCTCACATTCCGGTGACATCCACGCAACGATCGAATCACAAGGTAAGGCCAGCATCGATGTCTTCGATTGGGCAGGTAGTGCCCAGCAATGAGGAGCATTCACATGGCTCTCCCGTTGAGCACGCATCACGACATGGCGGCGAGGCTACCACCGATTCAACTTCTGCGTCTAGAGATCTCAAGACGAGGACAATGTACGTTCCTGGACAAATGGCCCCAGTCATTGGGATGGAAGAAAGCCATGCGCCATTTGCAACGCAGACAATGCAGCCTATTGTTAAAGCTCGAACCAACGCCAGAGCGACGGCACCGGAGCAAAACAGTTTGATGATCAACCGAGAGAATCACGATGATCAGAATGACGGTATCAGGAGAATCAGACCCACCAAGGCGTCTTCTGAAGCAGCACATGCTCTGCCCACGACAGAAGAACAGGGCCTCATAAAACAATCCACGGGCTCTCTCGATCGGGAGAAAGATAGACTACTTGGTGCGTCACCGCGAGAGGAGAAGCTGGCTTCGAACTCTGGGTGCAGAGAGGTTCCCGAAAGCACCACAACCCCTCATATGCACTCTCATCCAGTTGCCCCTGAGTCCATACCTGGAGATGCGCCCTTGAGCAGAACTGGAACCCAAGAGAAAGAAGCTACTGAACCGAACCAAGCTGTGGAACCACAGGCTCAGCACCGGCTAAAGTCCCAGGACCTCGACCAGGTCGAGCCATCAATGCATACTGAGGAATCTCACATCAACTCCCGAGCCGAGACCCAGGTTAACCCCGAGGCTGGGCACCAGGGCAATGTCGAGAGCACGCCACGAACGTTGAGGAGACAGACCATGCGGTCCCTCAGTCGAGAACCTGGTCAGAAAGATCTCAGCTTTCGGGACGATGGCGTTCAGGGTCCTGAGAAAGCCACAAGGCGCAGGGGCAGACGGGGCTCGAGGTATCCAGCTCCACCGCAGGCAAAGTCGCAGAGGAATTTGGGACTGGAAGATGTTGAGGATGTTCATCCTAATGAGGTATCAACCCAGGCACATAATACAAAGCCTGAGCGTGTGTCTGGGCTGCGGCGACTCGGGGCGCGGCTCAGCCAGTGGCTTCCTTGATGAGTTGCCAGTGTTAATTACGACGAATGGGTTGGTTACCGTCACAAGGTCTTCAAAGAGGTACGAGAAAGCCTGTAATTAATTCAGGTGTATTATAGTCGCGCTAGGAGAATCCGGATCAGCGGATCATCGCCCAGGATCCACAGGCTGGCTTAGACGAGGCTATGAGCATATTCCTTGGATACGCACGACATGATTCGTTAATATCCTGGCAACAAAGTCAGATGGGAACTCGTGGTTAAGCCATAGAGAGTCTTACAGCCAAGGCAAAGTTAAGCTAGAGTAGGATCTCGAGGCTGTCTCTATCAACAAGGTGAAGATCCTCTCATCCTGAGTTTTCAAAGAGTATAATGACACAGCGCATGGTCCATAAATCAAGATGGGGCGGGAGATTTCACGAATGAGGTTCTCAAATTCAACTCCTCTAACTTTGACAACCGTGATAGAAGAGAAAAAAAAGTATGTGGAAAGAATTCAAGTACGTACAAGAGCCCAAATTAGAGCAAATGTGCCATGCATGTTGCGCCCCAATAACATGCCACGCAAACCATACTAGCAAAAACTACCCCCAAAAAGAGTCACCTCCCTCACCACACAACACCAAGCCCGATAAAAGAGGGTTTTGCTTAACGAGCAATGCAGGCACTCATGAGGGAAGTGTCCACCATGTCAGCGGCCGTGGTACCCGTGGGCGTCAGGGTCAGGGCGTAGGTGCTGTCAAAGCCACCGGCAGCCCAGCCGACGTAGCCGAGGTAGACATCGCTGTTCTCGTTGAGGTAGGCGAGCTGCTGGCAGAGGTAGGTCTCGCAGGAGTCGGTGTTGCCGCCGCCCGTCTCGGAGAGGATGGCCTGGCGGTTGTTCTCGCGCAGCCAGGTGGCCAGGGGGGAGAAGGCGTCGTCGATGTTGTCGGTCACGCACTCTGTGGAGGTGCCGCTGTTGTCGGAGTCAAGGTACCTGTGAGAAAAAGAACATGTGTGTTAGTGCTTGTAACAGTCGGGTGGTTGTGGGGTTAAAAAAGTGAAAATGAGAAGACTTACTTGTGCACGTCGAAGACCAGGTTGTCGGTAGATCCGTCAGGGTTGGTGACGTTCAGCAGGTACGGGCCAGCCTCAGTGGGAAGGGTCTCGGCAGAGGAGTACGAGCTGCCGGGCAGGAGGAGGGTGTGGTCAGGGGCAACGGCACGGATGGCGGTGACCACGGCCTGGACGGTCTCGGCCCAGGTAGAGACGGTCAGGTCGTGAGGCTCATTCATGATGCCGAAGAAGACGTTGGTGTTGTTGGCGTACTGGGTGGCGAGGGAAGTCCAGAGGGCAGCGAACTCATCGTTGGTGGGGCCGCCCTGGCCGATGATCTCGCCGTCCCAACGGGCATAGTTGTGGATGTCGAGGATACACTTTGCACCAGTGTCGAGACAGCTCTGCATCAGGTCATCGTATTGGGCGCTACTGCATGTTAGCCAAAGAAAAGTTTCTTCTTCTTTTCACTGAGGGAAAAAATAGGTACGCACAAGTTGGTGGCGTCGAGATCACCGCCGACGACAGCATTGGTAAGGTATTGCCAGCCGACTGTGATTCTGAAGATGTTGAGGTTGTCGGCCGAGTAAAAGTGCTGCATCTGCTCGGCACCAGTGCTGGGGACGGTGATGCCGTCGACAGTGCAGGTTCCATCGGTGGAGCATCCAAAGTCGAAACCAGCAATGTTGACACCGGCATAGGTCGTGTTGCCGCTCGTGCTGGTCGCCGTCGCCGTCGACGAGGCAGCAGCTGCGGAGGAGGCGGCGGACGAGGAGGCAGCCACGACAATAGAAGAGCTGGACACAGCGGCAGCGGCAGAAGACGAGGCCACCACAGCAGCAGCGCTGGAGACTGCTGAAGACACCGTTGCCACGGCAGACGTAGTGCCAACGACGCTGGCCGAGGCAGACGAGAGGGGCGAGACGGTAGTAGCCGAGTTGATGGCTGAGAGAGTTGCAGTTGCTGCCGTCAAGGCGGAGCTGATGGTAGACTTCCTAACGCAAGGCATTTTGAGGGAGTGTGGAATGTCCGTGGATGAACAAAAAAGTAAGGATCGACAGTGACCAGAGTACGGTCTAAAAGGAAAGAAAGTGCCTTGAGAAAATCGGACCCAGTCCGATGTGAAGAAAAAAATAATTGTGTGAAAGGTGAGAGAATGGTGGGTGAAGGGAAAAGAGTGAAGGAGACGAGCCCGGCCTCACACCAAGCAGCGGCGGCAATATTATTATAAGTTCTTATCCCAGGAGTCGAGACGAAGACGGGATGAGCTCATGCTGCCTCAACAACACGCACGGAAGCAGGAGACCTGGACCGTAGATCCGGAGACTGGGGGAGCCAGGTGGAATCAGCCCAGGGATTCCGAGGTGGATCATAAAGGATGCTTGATGGCCCTACCAAAACAGGGGATCCAAGGCAAGGGTGGGGTGGTGAGGCTCTTGTGATGCTGCTACAATTACGGTCGGCTGGGGAAAGTTCTCTACATGACACTCACGTTTCGGATTCCTCTGCGCTCGAGACAGAACAAGATTGAGATCTGCTTCTAGGATCTCCTGGAAAACACGTTCGTCTGATTGTTTATGATCTACGCCAAGCAGCACATCGTCGAGCATCAACCCGCGAAACATGAGCGAAAAGAGACGGAAAAATGAAGGCCAGACCTCTCGACAAATCCGTCTCGTAGCGAGGTGGGGTCCACAATTATGTTGGTGGTCAGAAAGGGTCAGTCAATTCGGTGCTCTCGGCTCGCACCCCTGCCAGGTCTGGACAATCCTTTCTTCTGTCCAGCGTTTCAGGTATCATGAAGCCAATTTCCCATCTTGAATGCCCCTCGCTAAATTCAGCGGTGAGGTGGTCTGGTCTGCAAAGGGGGCACAACGATGATATGGCCACTAAATTTTAGAATTCCAATAGAGTTATTTCTGCGGACGTCAATACTGTAGTTGAGAAGGTCCACTTGCATCTAAATAACTGTGTGAAGGCGGGCACTGCACAGAGTCAGTCAACCGAGAACCGACCAGGCCTGATATATCGTAGCATGCCAGATTTGACGCGCCATGAAATATGGAGCCTCAGCCCCTGACATGCATACTGCTGCTGCAGCCCCCTGCCCTGTCGTCTGGTGAGGCGCCAAATGATGCTGCATAAAGTTTCCAGGAGCGCCATCTCAACGACCCGGCATGCATGAACTGACTTCATTGCTCCTTGCCGACGTCATGCGTATGCTACACTACTACTTAACCAGGCATGCAGGGAATATGGTGTCTTCGGCTAAATCAGCCTCATCAACGCTCTATATCAAGGCCGTGGTGGTGAAATACACAGATTGTACCAGATTGTACCAGATTGTACCAGATTGTACCAGGACCGAACTGAATTCGTGGGACAGAAGACTACTTAGTAGGCTGTCAAGATGATAGTGTAGGATATTTGACAGATGTTAGGGAGCACGTGGCCCATCCAAGAGAATTAGAAGAAATATGATCCAGAATCTTCATCTTGACATACATTAATTTAAGGGCAATCATGAGGCTACTTTCACTTCATTCTCGGGAGCCGTGTCTCCTCCATTCCGTAGTCCCCTAGTTATCTAGGCTCCTCATGATCTTGTTTACGTCCGGATTGACTCTCCTATATCCATTCTTCTTCCCGGTCCGAGACCAAGTCGTTTTCTTTCCCGACTGCCCGTTATTTTCAAGTGAGACTTGTCCTCACGAGAAACTGCGTCCTGGCAGCCGGACAGGCTAGGACGGCATGAATTCGATTGCAAGACCAGTCAGAAGGAAAAATAAGGAGATGTAGATGGTAGCAGTACAAATAGTAGCCCTGCGGCGAGGCAACATGAGGCATGTATTCTTTGGCTAATCAATTGAAGCTTTTGTGTACAGAGAGAATACACACACACACACATATATATATATATATAAGTGTGTGTATATGAAAGGCGCCAACCCGGGTGTCCTTACTAGAACCTCATCAGTCACAAACAAGGGAATAAACGGAAGAGAAATACCTTTGGCCGCTACATAGTCTCCCTCCTAACTAAGGCCACTCCTTCAGAAAGTAGCACTTTATTGACTTGAACTCGCTGAGTCGCTGAGGCACTAAAAGACACCAGTGAAGGGAGTACAATTATTTGCTTATAGGCAGGGTTCACATATTAAATCATAAAAAGAACTGCCCTCTAAATAAGTGCTCTGAAGAGAAACCCGTCTCGACATGCGAGTGCCAAAAACTTTGGTGAGATCATGCCTACTTAAGTAGGGAGCAATTTCCAGATGGGGTCCACAGGATCTTATTGTGAATGACCATCACATTTATCAAACCACACTGGAGAAGGACGCTCTTGCATATGTGACTGCATGAAAGCCTACCTATTGAGATCTGTGTATAATCATGATTCAAAGCTTTCAGCTCTCGTGTTTCATGGAAACCATGTAGGTGGGCCTGGATAGTGAGAACATGTACACCTCAGAGGGCACGTAGCTACAGCTGGAAACTAGCCAAGACGTCATAATTATGTTACTATGAGTATTCATGTTGTGTTTGAAGTGGATACTACGGCACTTGTACAACAGTCAAGTCTGAGATTGATTGGATAATGTTACAAGACCTTGCATGTGGCTGACCTCTGGAGGCTTACGACTTACAACCACCACTGTTCTTCCTTCATTTTCATTACTTCTGTTCCTCATCTTATAATTCTGATAGCATCTAGCTTTTCTGATAGCTCTAGTTTCACTTGTACTCAATCACATTCACCCCAAAGGCAAGACCAAGACTGAGAAGAAGTACTAGGAGCTATGACAGCCACAACAGTGTCTTCTTTCATGTGTACTCAACCCCCGTGGACTCCTGCAGCTGATCCCCATGTTAGACGACATCATAGATCAAAAGTATCATGCATCTTGCCGAGAGGAGAGTTGCATCAGAGTGGACCGGCTGAATAAGCTGTTGGCCAGGCTTCAGGGTCACCCTCTGCCGACGTTGGTTGACTGCAAACGAGCTCTTCACACTTCTTTTCAGCCCACCAACTCTTCTCAGCGAATCAATCCCTGCGCGAAGCGCGTTGCTTCTGATATCTGCCTGCATGTCGACAGCCAGCTGGCTTCCGATCCTTGTCGCTGCAGTTGGTTTTTCTTTTCCCTGCGATCCTATTTTCTGCTCTCTCTCTCCCTCTCCCTCTCTCTCCCCCACTTGATTCCACCCCTCCTCACCTTCTCATGTTGTTTGAACAGTATCTTCCTGGTCCTTCTTGCTAATCTATTTCGGAGTACTACGAGCTTCACGGCATGAATATTTCCATCAACTACTGAACTCCCTCGCCATGAACAAGATGTCTTCCACAGAGGCACTGTTCAACCATCTCGTCCTGCCACCCCAGCTGCCGGGTACGCGGGACGAGGATCTCGAAGGCCTTTCTCAGAAGTTGATCACGCTTCTTGACCAAAGTACCGTCACCCTTGGCGATCTGACGACCCAGAAGTACAACGAGAGCTTCTCCCTTCTACGGAAAACCCTCCGTGTCTGCAGTGAGCTCAATCATGGTCGTCTGGACCGAGAGTCCCTCCTCGCTGCATTTGGCAGAATCGAAGACCAACCTCTGGTTCTACACGTGGTAGAACAGAATGCGGCGCTCTTCATACGCTATAACGGCCGGTCAGTCGTCGGCCTGCCTCCCGCTCTACTCCCCCGCTCCAACTTTGTGCCATACCGCCCTTTCACGTGAGCTGACAGAGCCATGTAAATAGCGATGATTGCGAAACGGTCATATTCGAAGCTTTCGAAGCCTCACCACCATCTGAGCCAGTATTGCAGGCCGAGAATGCATTACTCTGCACCTTTCCGAGTCGAGCAGCACAAGTGCCTCTGGACATCTTCCAGAACCAGGACTTTCAAGAGTCGCTGAGTACTCTGCTACAAACGGCCAGTCTCGAGTCCCTACGTCGTTTCGCAGCAAAGACACGAAAAGCTGGCCATTATGTCACCGAGGAACGCGACACGTCCGATCCTGCCCTTATCATGCACATGCTCATGCCCCTTCTCGAGACCCTGGGCTCCCCTTGCGAGGTACCACTGCTGCGAAAGCGTGTACGCGACGATGTTGTCATCGGCGACTCTCTTCTGCCATGGAGGAGACATCCATTCTGGCTCATCCTTCGTGTCACGACAGAGCGTCTCCTCCGTCTAAGTATCGGTGATGTGGAAGGTCGCACGTGCTACAAGTTTCTCAACGCAGTGCTCCTGACACACTTTCTTCGCCAGTGTGCGCACCAGCTCAAGCCAGAGCTTACGCTGCTCCTGAGATCGAAACTCTGCAGACGCCTGGCAAAGCTCGAGGTGGAGAAATCCCAGCTATCCGATGACAGCAGCCACAGTGGTCTGTTCGGAGCTACTGGCTCTTGGCTGGAGAACCAGATCCAAACTGTTTCGCAGCAGATCGAGCTGGTTTGGCAAAACTTCAGGGACAGAGCAACCAAGAAGATACCCAGACTTCCACGGCACGTCTCTCGCGACGCTCTGGACCTCTCGCTGCCATCAAGCGGGCCGTATCTCGACGGATTGTTGAAGCTCCGTCCAACCACAGAGACTGCCGTCAAATCCATTGGACCTATTCAGATCAAGGATCAAGGCATCAAGCAGGTTCAGAAGTTCACAAAACGATACTTCGACCTGGCAAAACTCGAGAATGATATCAAGACATACTGCAGGTTCCCAAATGTGGACGACGACGGCTGTGTCGAAGTGGCCGGCCGTATCTGCGACTACCTCGACAAGGTTGGCGACAATTACGATACCTGCCCAGAACAGACAAGCAGATTCCTTCTCAATGTTTTCGATCTTTGGAGGATCATGGACGACAAGGCTGTACGCGAGGACTCTTTGTTTTGCAAATACCAGCCCGTGTTCCGGCCCGAGCTCCTCGACGCCCTTCAACTCCCTGACCTTCAGGATCTATCACGACTGCAAGTCATCCAGCAGTATCTGCACGGTCGCATCAACAGTGCCTCGTACGAAGACATCTTCACAACCCTCAACACGCCGCAGTGTTTTGGATTCCAGTCCTTGGTAAATTCCAAGTCTCTTCAAAAGCTACAAGACACCATCCAAGAAGACTCCAGGAAGGCCAGAAACAAGAAGGCGGCGGAATGGAAGAAGGTTGCGAGTGAGTGTGAACAACTGACGCAGAGTCTCGCCAGTTATCCGTGTCGGTGTCTCTTCGGCCCAGACAACAAGCGGACCAAGGAAGACATAAAGAATTGCACCAAGTGCTTCTTCTGGCGTCGGCGAAACCGTCTTTCCATTCAAGCCTTTGAGGACTTCTTGCCGAAAAGTGCCGTCGAGAGAGCTGGCGTGGTTTTTGAACTATGCGCGCCCCGCGCATTCGAGGCATACCGTAACATCACCTTTCGTCTCATGAGGGATCTTGCCTATCCTACCAAGATTACCAAGGGCCACACGCCTCTGAAACTGCGGGACTTCACCCAGCTGTCTTCCTACATGAACCGCACAAGTGTCTCAGGCGGCATTATCCTCTGCAGCACCGCCAAGTCGTTTTCCCAGTCACACTTTGGCAACATCAAAGTCATGCGCTGCTCTGAACAAGATGTTCTCCTGCCATTTGGCCCGAAATTCCAGCTGTACGACTCCGAGACGGACATTTGGGTCAGGGACCTGAATCAAAAGGCTCTCACTCTCCAGCACCGTTGTGGAATTTTCATTCCTCAGATACTCAAGGAGGTCTTGCCGCCTGAAAAACACCCTCCTCCCGTCGCTGCAGGCCCGTCATCCTATCAAGCCATTGCGAATCAGCGTCAGTGTCCACAGCAGGCTTCCATTCACGAGTTCTCATCCTGCCAGACGCTGCTTCTGGGCTCTTCGCCGAGATGGATCAACATCCTCACTGCGTTGGGATCCTCGAATCTCAACTTTAGCAACGGAGATACAACACGACTTTTGGCCGAGTTGGCAGCCCAAGCGGGTCCTTGCACCGAAGGCCATAATACCTTGCGCGATCCATTCATTGTCTTCGAGGACGAGGCGTTCTGCCACCGTTTAGCAAAGCAGATTGAGTCCCGCCTCGCTACCGTCTCGAGCAATTTCCGCGAGACTAATTGTATGGAACTCCTGATCGGCCTGTGTGAGCGACTCTACTCCCTGTCTCGGTCTCTGAAATCTACTCGGCACCCTGAGGATGGACAACCTGCCGTGGTTCACCATCCTCACATGACTGCTCGGTCTGCCGCCGTTGCTCTGCTCAAGTCCGCCCGCAAGATCGCATTACAATGGATCGTCCGCCTTCGAGAAGAGGTCAAGACTGCAAAGGATGCGAGCTCCGCCGAGAGGATGACTAGGTATGCTTTCAGAGCTTCGATCCTGGCCCGACGCACATTTGGGTCGGTTCTCGGCCCACTCAGCCCAGAAGACTTGTCGGGCTATTGTCAGGCCAGTATCGCACTGCAAGAGTTCATGGTAGCACAAGCCGTTCAGAATGGCGACCCTGCCCTGAAAGCGATGCTTATACGGGATTCCAAGATGTCATGGGCGGTTCGCGATCGAATCCAAGCCGCCATCTTAAAATCTCCCAATGCCGTGGATGGTGCGATTTCCGAAACATGGGGCTCTTCGGTGAACGATGGGACGCAGAGCAACACAATCTTTTCTGAATGGCAGCACGTGCAGGAGAACTGGATCTCGTGCAGGATGGACACTGCCACCACCTCTTTCAGCTTCTCTCAGGTGGTCCACTTCAACTTTGTGGAAGGGCATCTTCTCGTGGACGGCAAGCCTCTCGGTCGCCTCCCGACAAAGATTCGAGATTCTCCCGAGGTCAAGTTCCTGTTTGGTGATATGCACCTTCGCACCTCTACATCTGGTCTCACCGGCATGTCCCACCGCCTTGTCGGCGCACAAGATGGCTCACAGATTCATTTTGGTCTTCGCGGAGACAAGGTGGTCATCCGATCCTGGGACTCCCGCGGCATGCATGAGTTCATTCCTCCTGAGGTCTTCACCCGTGATGGTGTGCCTGATCTTCCGCTTCATCTGATTGAAGGATATTTTCATTGGCTGGACCTCAGCAAGAAGCGTCTTGAAATCAGGCGTCGATCTAACCGTAAGATCTGTAAACAGCGGGTCAATGACTGGGTCATCGATCTGCAAAGTCGCCAAGCTTCACGTGGTCTTCTACCAAAGATGGCCTACCTGGTGGATCCGTTTTCACCAGTCGCGAAGCTTGTGGCCAAGATCTTTGAAGACTTTGAGCAGCCAGAGAGAATCATGCTGTACCAGAACAAGGGAGGGGGGCTCTCTGTGGAACTCCCTCGACTGGATCTCTCATTCGTCGTCAATAGGATGGAGTTCCTGGAAGAGATAAAGCTGAGGATGGAGGTGGACCCGTCACAGGACGTGGGAACTCTCTACGGCCTGAACAGCAAGATCGTGTTGAGAGACACCCAAAATAGCGGAAGACGTTGCCTCCTCATTCCTCTCGGCACACCTCAGTATCGCAGAAGTGGCCCACACCTGAAAGTCACGATCGATTTGGGAAAAGATAATGCGTACCTCAGGTATGACATCGACACGGTTGTTGGGAGGCTCACCTGCGCCCCAGAGCCCGTACTGGTCTATATGAAGTCACACCTGCACGCCCTGACCTCGTTTCCTTTGCCAGATCCCCTTACTGGGCGCACAGGGATGGGAGAGTGTATGAAGACTCTCAGATCTGGACTGGCTCAGCCATGGCAGCCTCTTGATCAACCTCATATCGACAGACTACAATCAATCGCCAAACTGGCGCCCACCCGCCAGTATTACCCAGAAGACATGAAAGTCTTGCAGAAAGTTGGCTTCGACAAGAGCTTGACAATGACAATGCAGCATGACTGTCTAGAAATACTTGTCAAGGATCTGATCCGCAAATCTCGACACCTGGAGCCGTTCTACCACAACAAGGATGTTGTTGAGCAAGTTGACCCTCCAACACATCTGAGGCTGCGTGGGGTGGCACGTCGATTGTCCTTCGAGCCACCAGTCCTTCAGAATCCTTTCTCCCCCAAGGATCTCGAATATAAACCCAGGAACTCTGGTACAGCGAGACACGAATATGGTCGCAATGTCGCTGAGATCACCAAGGAAATCGTGTGTCAACCCTTTAGTCTCCAGAAAACACTACCTAGCCTGCTGTTCTTACTACGAGGAAAGCTTGTGGGTGGATTTCAGGTATGTTGACCCGGTGACAGATTCATATGTGCCCATCGCGTGCAAGTACTGGCGATATGACTTTCCCATGACGTGTTTGACTGGAGTATCACTTTTGCCCAACAAGATCATCACACTAACATTGACATTATAGGAACAAGAAACGGCTGTGCTGAACAAGTTGGCCCAAGATCCCATAGTGGAGCATTTTGGGAGTCTCGTCGACTTCAGCAGGAAGCAGGATCCCAGTTGCCTGTACGGCCTCGCATTCCATCTCTCGCTCCTTGCCTTTGACGGGCCGACAAATACTGAGATGCACCTGCTGCACATTCTGGCCGCATTTGGACGAATAGATGCACTGAAGACTATCGAGCCCCCTGCTCATCCGGTATTTGTTGACTTTGCAGGCCAGAATGCCCCAGAGTGTGATCATTTGGCGAAGCTCATGCAGCCTCTGTGGCCAGTGGCTGCCGCTCCCAAGAGTGGACGGAGTCCGGTTGCAGCTCGGGATCAACATTTCTCTCTCTGCGAAGAGGAGTGCAGGCGTCTGAGCACTTTCTTCTGTCAGCAGTGGCCAAACCCCGAGCTGACCCTGCACGGCTTCGAGCCGGACAAGGATAATCACCGGATCGATGAGGCAGAGGCACTCGAGAGCATTCTGCCTACCTGGCAGATGTTATGTGCAAATCGGCAATTCATGGACTATGTACAACACGTTCAACAAGTCTTGGACCAGTACATGACTGCCGATGGCGCTCTGGCCCAGGAGGAGAGTGGCACGGGTGATGGAGCCGCCCTTGAACGGGTCTATTTCCAATCAATCTCCCGACACGGTAATGCCATCCCGACCATGAGCGAGCTGGTCAGCAAGCCGACACCAGACTTTACTCATGTTCCTCCATTGTCGCCCCTCGACTTCATTGATTTGAACCCGGAATCTACGACGAGACACTCCATCCCGGTGGTGGAAATGAAGGAGTTAAGGGCCATTCTCAGCCAGTTCACCAACTCGACTGACCGATTGCGGGAGCAGTATGGACAGGACTTGACGAGAAGTCTGGATGCGTTGAAGCGGCACTGCTACCAGGATTCCGTACAGAACCCTACATTCAAGAAACATTGTGAGACGACCCCCGAGCTATCTAAGTACATGCACGTGGTACATGTCAAGACGGATGAGCTACGTTGGTGGATTGTTCAAGCCCTCGCGCAGGGAGATGATCGCTTCCGGTGGCTATACCACAGCAATCTGTGGCCAGGAACCGACACCGTCACACTTCTCGAGCAGCTTCGATCGTCTGCGCACAACACGTACGGCCAAGGTACACAGAGGGTGCTTGTGAGATACGGCCTGATGATCACACTAAGACAGTGGATTTACAGGGCGATGCATGCGTTGCTGAAGGATGACAGGGTGAAAGTGAGGGAGCTCTTGGAGAATACGGGACACATGAATTGGGATCCTATTCAACAGCCTGACTGGCTACTCGTGGAGATCGAGGCTGATCTTTTGATCCGGCCGCAGCAGATCGAGGTCGCTCGCCAAATCATCTCGCCAAGCAGCAAGTCAAATTCAGTGATGCAACTGAACATGGGGCAGGGTAAGCTGATTCATTTCCTCTCCCTTTCCTTCTTTAGAGACTCGCAAATATCTTTACAAGACCTTGCAAGAGTGCACTCGAGTCTTTTATCCTCTGGCATACTATCAGAATCACAATGCCTAACCAGTTCGCTGAATCATCTATAGGCAAGACGAGTTGTATCGTTCCTGTTGCAATTTCAGTGCTCGCCAACGCCGAGCAGCTGGCGAGACTGATTTGCCCCAAGGCCCTGGTACACACCACCGCCCAGGTGATCCAATCTCGAATAGGTGGTCTGGTAGGACGAGAATTGCGCCAGATCCCGTATGCCCGCCGCACACCTTCCACGATGGGCATGATCAGGCTTTACCGCGAGCTGCATCGAGAAATTGCTGCAAGTTCCGGCGTGATACTTACCACGCCGGACACTGTGCTCTCCTATCGCTTGAGCGCGGTACAGCGACTGAAAGATGGCATGATGGCCGAGGCACGGCTCATGACGCAGTTTTCTCAAGACTTGACCAAGAACTGTCGAGACATTATCGATGAGAGCGATCTGACTCTCGGGGTCAAGACTCAGCTCATCTACCCCAGCGGAACACAAGTCCGGGTCGACGGCGCTCCCCAGAGGTGGGAGGTCGCGGAGTCACTGCTCATACTCGTTGCAGAGCATCTGCAGATGATCCGCCAGAGGTTTCCTCGCGGCATTGAGATTGTCTTTCTGCAGGCCGAAAGGGTTTTTGGGTCAAGTTTTCCGGTCGCCCACTTTCTTCAGACAGAGGCTGAAGATGAACTCAACCGTTTGATCGTGGACGACATTTGTAACGGGAGAGCGCCATTCCTGCGCCCAGCTGAGGCCACCAAGCCCTTTTCAAGGGTGTGCAAGGGACGAATCCGTCGGTTTTTGACAGAAGCCAGCGACAAGAGCCTCGTGCAAGACGATGCAGAGCTCAAGGATGCCATCAACCTGTTCGCTGATAAAGAGTCGGCGCTGAAGATCCTTCTCCTGGTGCGTGGACTGTTGGTCAGCCGCATCCTACTGCTGTGTCTGAAGAAGCGGTGGGGGGTGCAGTATGGGCTTCATCCAGGGCGAGAGCCCATTGCGGTTCCTTATGAAGCCAAGGGTAAGAGGCGACGTTCACGCGGACAGGCAAAGCCTTTGTTGAAGTGATAATGATCTTATTACTGACACTATGGGAAATAGGCGTTCTTTCGGAACAGGCAGAGTTTGGTCATCCGGATGTTTCCATCATCCTGACTATCCTGAGCCATTTCTACGGCGGTTTAACTCTACCCCAGTTTCGACAGTCCCTGGACCACGTGCTGAAGTCGGACGACCCAGCGACGGAGTACGAGCGATTCATCTCTCGTTGCATTAGTCTGCCGGAGCAGTACAGATACTTCTATACTGTCAACACTGACGACGCTGGCCAGGTTGAAGAACTCTATCGTCATTTACGTCTAGACAAGCATGTGTGCATCTATTACCTGAACATGTTTGTGTTTCCCGTCCATGCTAAAATAATCATCGTCAAACTCGGAGCGTCATCGTAAGTGCATCTTCCTTTAATCATTACTTACAGTAACTCATCGGTGTTGCTTTAAAGAGTAGTTAGCTAATGATTTTTTGCCCTCTCTCTCTCTCTCCCTCACGCACACACACAGATGGGACATTCCTCTTTACCCGAAGCCCCAGGGGGGGAAACAATTGGCAAGGACCACAGGCTTCAGCGGGACGAACGACAACAAATCTCTTTTACCAATGACTATCACTCAAGATGACCTCCCTTCTCTCGTTCAGACGAATGCCGAAGTCCTCACATGCCTACTGGAAGAGCGAAACCGCGAATACCAGCTGGCGGCCTACCGAGGCCGACGCTTTACAGAGAACGATCTCTTGGTCCATCTCGCGAGAAGAAAGATCCGAGTCCTGATCGACGCGGGAGCATACATCCTCGAGATGACAAACGAGAAGCTGGCCAAGGTCTGGCTCGACCATGACTCCGAGGCCAAGGCGGCGGTATACTTTTCCAAGGGCCAGGCTCGGGTAATGTTCCGACTCAGCGGTAACAGGGAGAAGAATCTGCCTATCGTGGCCACGCCATGGGCGAATGAGATCAGCAATGATGTTCTTGTGTTCTTTGACGAGGCCAATTGCAGAGGCGTTGACCTGAAGCTTTCAAAGTCGGCCAGGGCGGCGTTGACGCTGGGTCCTTATCAGACCAAGGATCATACTGTTCAAGGTGAGCAAGTCTTTTCCATTTTCAGAACGTACTATTGGAGCCGTCGAAATGAGTTTGGATTCTTTTGGATTCTAATCGATCATTTTGCCTCTCTCTCTCTCTCTCTCGCACATAGGTGCAATGCGGCTCCGCCAGTTAGCGACAACACAGTCCGTGGTCTTTATGGGCCCACCAGAAGTTGATGCAAGCATCAGAGATGTTTGCAGCATCCCCAGGAACCTCAGCAAAATTCATTCAGGACATGTGGTCCGGTGGTTGCTCGAGATGACCTGTCGCGGAAATGAACAGCTTCAGAACCTTCACGTCTCCCAAGGCATCGACTTTTGTCGTCGCCTCAACGCACAATGGAAGAATCGACGTTTTCTGACAGATGCTGCCGATCGTTCCAAGCTTCTGAATATCATCGAGTCAGAGGAGCACCAAACTCTGGAACAACAGTACGGCCCGTCCATAGGGCCTTCGATTGACACGGCAGCGGCTGATATCTCGTTTGCCTGCCTGAGATTGTTTATGAACCGGCTCGTACTGCAGCGGGATTCCATCGGCGAGAAGCTGGACGGGAAGAACATGCACAGCACGGCGCTTGAGGAGGTCGAACAGGAGCGCGAGGTCGAGTTCCAGGTGGAGGAAGTCCGCCAGATCTCCAAGCCGTTGAAATGCTCTGCTCTCTGCTTCCCCGGCCTGAACTCCGTCATCAGAAACTTTGTCCGCACCGGGAATCTGGACGGGCCTTCTGCGTACATGCACGCCTTCGACTCTCTTGGTAAGACGGAAATTGGGCACAAGTTTGGCGTGCGCGGCACCGAGTCGCGCTTTTACTGTTCCAAGGAGTTTGCCAGGACGGTCAAGAATGTCCAGAACGCTGATAATTTCTTGGTCAGTCTTGGATGTCTGTCACCATGCAAGGAACATGATTTGCTGACACGCATAATTCATAATAGAGGCCTGTTGAGTGGTTTCTCTTCAGCAAGACGACCGAGACAGCCCTCGTCATCATCCCAGAAGAGGCAGAGCTGTTGATCCCCATCATCCGCGAAGCAGGCTCTGCATGCCCTGTCCACCTGATCGCATACTCTGCTCCCGTCACGAAGAAGATGGCGCACTTCAACGACCTGAGGTATTACACGATGCCAACCCTCCCACGCGAGTACGTGTTCCCAGCCTGGTTCCGGATTGAGCTTGGGTTCTTCGCTGGCCGGCTCTACGTACCCTACGATGAATGTGAATCTATAGCAGACTATCTGCAGCTCCACAGACCAGAGGGTGGCGAGGATGACGACAAGGAGCCACAGACTTCTGGTTTGCAGCGCACCTTCGCCAACAGCCCGGTGGCCTTCCTGCTGGAGTGGCTGGCCCTGCGGCGCCAGGTGCAGGACATCCTGCAGACGCCCATGGGATACATCCTGCAGTGCCGGAAGCTGAGCGAGGACCACCCGTTCTTCTCGACCCCGGCCATCGATGCGGCGCAGGCAGCAGAGAAGCAGGCGTCTGCGACCACCTCGAATGCAACAAGCAATGGCGATAATGACGATGAGGAGGAGGAGGAGGGTTATGACGACGATGAGGACAGCTGGTCTGAAGTAGAAGAACAATATGTAGACACTGTTGACAAGTCTGCCGAATAGTTGGCTTGGTTGGGTGGATGCAGACAAGGCGTTGGAAATTGTTGATGGTTGATTGATTGGTCTGCTGATGTTTTTTATGACTGATATTCATGTGCGCCGGGGCAGCTTGGGGTATTAATCGAAACCATATTGTTATGAAAGATGTTGCGATGATACTCGAAAAAGAAAAAGAAAGGAGAAGAAAAAAAAGGCTGATTATTGTATTGTACATGATGTTTCACTTTTTGTCTGGCTTTATCGATGCTGTTCGCACTGTGGCAAACGGTGTTCGTGATGGTTGCTGACTATGACTTTGGTCATGGCAAGTCCGGCCCGACGCGTTCTTTCCTTGTTACAACATCGGACGATCTCTGCCCTCGCACCTGCACTTTAGCAGCGTCGAAGGCAAACGGTGATGGGAAGGAACAACTGCCGACCTACATGCTGGAAGCCCCTCCCCGTAATTCATGCCACTGTTCTTCGCATGTGGGATCAACAGCCTCCTCTGTCATCTTGTCTCGTGTGTTTAGAGTCCCAACCCTTCCAACAATTTTGGTTTTACCGTACATATAATCACATTATTCAACACGAGCGCCACCGAGTCACCAATCGCTGTTCTTTGCTTCCCACGTACCATTTCAAGGTGTGCTGCTCAACTTCATCTTTCCTGGCTCTCCGACTGATTACCTCGCGTAACGCTGTAGTCGTCCAGATTTATAGCTAACTTTCAGTACTTGTACAGCACCTTCATTTGCTATCTATCCTAAGACCACTTCTTGCTTAGCTGCAACTGGACTATGTAAGCCTACTGTCCTCCCTGGCCAGCCTCCAGCAGCATTTCTCTATCAAGCTGCACGTGTGTTCTCGTCCTCGACTCTCTGGCTGACACAGCACGAAGACCCATAGCTATCGTATAACGTCGCCATGCAGCTATCAACCATCTTCGTCAGCTCCCTCGTCGCTCTCTCCTCTGCACTTGTTGCACCCTGCCCGCCGGCCAGCACAGTTCACGTCACGGACCGCAGCCTCGATTTCGGCGCCGAGCTCATCAACAAGATCAACTCCTTCCCAGGCTCGGCCGATATCAAGGTCATCTTCACCTGTCTGAAAAAGGACCATGGCTGGAAGGCAGACTGGAGCAAAGAGAAGGAGGGCAGGATCATGTTCAGCAATGTGGACCCCAAATGCTGTGAGAAGGTGAAAAGGGGCTGGGAGCAGTACACGGATAATTGGAACAAGCTTGCTGTCGCTACGTTCAACCAGCCATGCAATGGAGGTGAGCTGGCAGGGATGACTTCTGACAATGCCAGGCGGCTGCACCACATCATGGGCAACCATGGTGGCAGGTGAGAATAGCGAGGGTGGCTGTGTCTAACATCTTGTTATTGTGTGGGCGCTGGAACTGTACGCCCTTGGCTAAGCTCGGTGTCCCACAACTCCCTAGACAGATAAAGGTCTCTGTTAATACCATCCTAAACACACATGATCATTCGCAAGAAATCGCAGTCAGGCTCATTGGCTGTTAATTCCTCTGCGTTTTCATACAGCCAATCATCGGGTAAATTTGTCTCTGCTGACAGTGCCGCCCTCCTTTCAAAATCTGTTTATCGCGGCCAACATGCCATTCTCTTCTTGACACTGGGGCCAGCCAGTAAATTCTACATTACCGCCGCAGTGACCAAAGGAAAGAAGCCACGCCACTAGCAGAGTTCTTACCTACAAAATCATTCAATAGCCGGAAGGCGCGGGCGAAAAGAGATCGGCGTCATGGCCTGCTCTCGACATATGTTTTGGGAAGTAAAGGCTCTCTCCTCTTGGAAGGCGCCATCACAACGCAAAGATTAGGCACTATGAGTCAAGAAAAAACAAAGGACCCAGGAGATTACCTCTTCTCTTCTTCCCCCCCCCCCCCTCTCCCTTTTCCTTTACTTTCTTCCAACCCTTTCTTCTTCTCTTACCAATCCATGATCCCTCACCCGCCAAAACGTATCACATCATTCATCAATCTTGCAGGCATTCTCTAGCATTTTCATCATTATCTCGGCTCGTCTCGATCACCGCATTGTTGTAGTCACTGTGAGTACCGTGAGCCCTTCACTCATCATCATCATCATCATCATCATCATCACAGTGACTGACTCCATTCTTTGCAGTGAAGCTCATCTTGGGAGTCGAATCGTCCATCCAGACCAACAAGCACAGCACCTTGCCAACATGCAGTTCACCAGCATCCTCGCGGCCCTGATGGGCGCAGCTGGAATCATGGCCTACCCCTCCCAGCCAGAGCCTGAAGCACCGGTGGATAATGTGTCTTTCCTTGGTGACGCCCTTACCCCCCTGTCCAGCCTCGGTGAAGCCCAGTCCCCGCTGTCCAGCCGTGGCGACCACCCATCCAAGCTCTGGCCCAAGCCGCTCCAGGACGACTGGCGCTGCATGAAGGCAGCCGGCGTGCGATACCCAGACGTGCACGGAGACTGGTCCCGCAAGGCAGAGGGAATTCACACCGCGTACGGCTTCCCCACATCGTGTTGCCGACCGTTTTCCAAGGCCTGGAAGGAGCGCGAGGCGGCGGGCAAGACGAGGGGGATACACGCCGAGTTCTCAAACACCAAGGGAACTGGAAATGCGGACGATTGCGACCGTGTGGTCATGAGCAAGATCAAGAAGCACCACTGGCCGTACCTGAACCGGTTCTGGAAGGATTTTGGCGTCGTCGAGGGACAGAAGTAGGCTGAACGTGACTTGATGGTCTGGATGGCCCTGAAGGAGGGGTGACAATGGCACTGATGAGTGGTGGTTGACTCTGAGGACGATCCATACGACGCACCTATACATCCACTGTAGAAGAGTCTAGTCTTCTACTCTATATAGCTCCAAACCAATACCATACCTCATTTGAGCTGTCAAACCACCTGTATTCCATTTCCATTGCCTCCTCAGATTGTAGGAGTCCAGCATGGCGTCAAGCAGCCCCTTTGTCATACCCAAGTACTTTGTTATGGGAATAGCCCAGTGACACACACAATCAGTTCTTTGTCTCTTAAATCACCTTCATCTTTGTTCACCCAGACAATGTCCTTATGCGTCTGGTATGCGTTGAGAGGAATTGTGTGTCACATAGAGTCTTTATGAAGAGAAGAAAGAGAATAATGATCTTGTCTTGCTTTATTATAGTTACTATTAAAGGTTCTTCTGTCCCGGCCTCGCCGATGACCTTCCTATAGCCTCGCCCGTTTTGGCTTTTGCTCTGCACGACACACTGACATTAAGAAAAAGAAAAACACAAGAAGAGAAAAGCCATGCCGATGAGCTTGAAAAGAAAACTCACACGAGACGGCCAGGACGGCGGTGGTGATGCCAAGCGAGTCAAGGTAGACAAAGAGGCAGACCATGATGCTTCCTCGAGTGAGGCAACTCCAGCCCCAACCCCAGCCCCGACCGCGAGCCCCCCAGCAGGACACCTTAATCTGACAAGACTGCCAGCAGAAATCCAACTCCAGATCTACGACGAGACCCTCCGAGGCCTATGCAAGCCCCGCATCGTCCAGGTGGACATCCAGACCGTGCCCTGCCTCGACCAGGCCAGGCAGAACCTCGGCGTCACCCGCGGCTGGGAGCTTACCATCCCCAACCGCACGCATCTGCACCTCGAGAACCCACGGGCGATGGCCCGCACCCTGCTCCCGCTGAGCGCCAGCGGCACGCACACGGCTAAGAAGTTCCTGCGCGCCCACGAGGTCACGGAGCCGCCAAGCCGGTGCCGTGCGATGCTGGGGCTGGATCTTTCCCTGGTGTCGGATGTGTTCTGGCTGCCGCATGACCTTTGCGACTTCGCCACGGTGCGGGGACGGTGTGCGCCGGCCTGGGAGGGTGTGGATGCCGTGGACGAGGGAAGGGTGCGGCGGGTGATGGTGAGCCTGGAAACACTGGAGCTGGAGCTGGCCTGGGCGCGGGGGGATATGGGACAGCTGGACCTCGTGACCACCGCCGTGGCCGGGCGGCCGGAGGGCGGAGAGGGCGGCGATGCCAACAGCACTTTGCAGCAGTCCGTGACGCCGCTACAGGACATCCTGCTCGGGTACTACCCCCTGTGCGAGGAGGTCGTGGTCCTGGTGGGCTTGCAGGGGCGCCCTCACGTCTCGTGGGACGACTTGCAGTACATTCCCGAGCAGGAGGTGGTGACGCATTTCCTGACGCCCGAGTGGAAGGACTGCGATGGATACAGGCTGCGGTGCTGGTCGGTTTCGAAGTCGTATGAGGAGTTTTGTAACCGTGATGGACTCGGCTGGCCTGAGCTGTCCTTTGCTTTTTATAAGAAGCCATGTGTTTGGGTATAGATAAAAGAAAGATCTAAAAAGAAGAGAGAAAAAAGGAGGAAAACGAAACTAGAGGAAGAAAGAGAAAAAAAAGGTATTCCTATATTATCAGTCTCAAGAATAAAATGTTTCCCTTTCTTTTGCTGTTTGTGGATTGTGATGATGTGTGACTTGTCTCTTTCGACAATCTCTCCAGTCCCATTTCATGTAATATCTGCCAGCTAGTAGTGACATATAAATGTCAAGTAACTACACCTAAAAAGAAAAAGTAGAAAAAATAATGGCCGACCGCTCTTGCTCGTAAAAAGAGCCACACGACAACGAAAGAGCCCCCCTCAGTCATCCGTGTCCACACGCTTCACCGGCACATGATCAGGCACGGCCTCCTTGCACGCATCCAGCTTCTTGACAACGCCACCCAGAACCACCTTCAACATCTCGTCAGCGGTCAGGGCGCCGCTGGTGCCCATGGACACGGCATCGATGATATCCCTCGTGCCAGCGGCCTGGTGCAGGTCGTCGTCCAGGTGCCGAAAGGCATTGCTGACGACGGCGTCGTTGCCGAGCTGCAGCAGCTGCACGCCCAGCTGGTGCGCGGGGGTCTTCATCTCGTCGAGGCGCTTGGCGGCCTCGGCCAGGGGCGCCTTGACGTCGTCGTCGAACTTGCCCGCGGTGAGGACGATCAGGTTCCAACCCCCAAAGGCGGGGTCCTTCTTCACCTTGCCGAGGTACCAGGTCAGCAGCTTCTGCAGGCGGGCGCCCATGTTGCAGCGGCCGCCGGGCTTGCCGACGCCCTCGAAGATCTGGGCCACGCTGTCGCGGGTCTGCAGCTGCGTGAAGCCGCCGATGCGGCGGTAGCCTGACTTGCGCACCGACTGGCCCGGCAGGAACTCGATAAAGCCCTTGGGCCGGTGGTTCACGAAATAGATGTCGATGCCGTCCGGGTCGTGCTTGGCGCAGATGGGCGTGATGTGGTCGAGGAGCTCCTTGACCTGGTCCCAGTAGGCGGTCATGGCTGCCGAGTCGTCGACCAGGAAGACGGTCTCGAAGGCTCGGAGGTACGCGAGCTTGTCATCGTACTCGCTGAGGTCCCAGTCTGCCATGTTGGTGGTGGTGGTGGTGTGTTGGGGTTGTGAGTGAGAGAGTGTGAGAGAGAGAGAGGGAGAGGGGGGGGGGCTTGAGTTTGTGAGTTTGAACACGTGTGAAAGAGAGGAAAAAGGAAGAGGGGGAGAGAGAGAGAGAGACAAGAAGTGAAGTGGTGGATAGTCTCTCAATGAGGCTTATTTTGAGCTGTGTGCTCAGGAGAAGAAGACGTTATGCTCTCTGTTTCTCTGGGTGGTGGACCTATTGGACTATTTTCCTTCGTTACGCGGCGTTTGTACGAGGATGAACAGGTGTTCGTCCAAGCGCGTTGCGCGACCACGTCGATCTGCGGTGAGAGGAGGGACCATTGATTTTGCGTAAAACTGGGGCAGGCCACCGTGCTGCCGATAGCCGTTCCCTGTGATATCATTTTCGAACGTGGGTGTTTTTTTTCCCTTCGTCTTTCCTCTCGTCTTTCTCAGCTTCAGGGGTTTCATCTTCCATTGGCCGACAACTAAAAGAACAGTGGTCCAAGCATTCAGCTCCTCCTCTCATTGTTGGATTTACTCACCACTCACTTCCCCTCTCTCCCCCCCACCGACTTTTGTTATCCCCTTTTCTTTCATCATTTTCACCTGTTGATTTTCAAATAGTCAACTTGGCTTCCTTCGCCTGCGGTGTCGCCGACAACATCAGGATCCGCCTCGTAAAGGGGAGGGGAAGACTTATACGGAGATAGTGCCCTGTGAGACCCTAACCCTCACGATGGGGGACCACTGTAAATAAAAACGTACAGTAGAAATAATGCAGAAGCTCAGGGGCTTGACCCGTCGTATCGGTTCTACAGGGTGTCACGCTTTGACCACATCCAAATTTGACCACGATCTGAGTGAGTGAGGGTCTTTGGGCTGTCTGAAGGCTTCGTCGACTTCCAGCGAGCGAAATAACGACAGCTTGTTGGGCGTTGACGTTTCTCGTGGACACAGTCGACCATGTGGCCCTGTGGATAATACGAAATCCTCAAACTCTTCGAGACAATATGGGAAGATCTGTATAATTAAAGACATGACATGATGCTGTAATTATTCAGTTGAGAGACTCCACAAACAAGAGGCCGCCGGGCACGAAGTACAGGTCCCCAAAGAGAACCTCGATGTATTTCTTACTTGATCAACAGTAGAAGTGCTCAGACAATTAGCAGAGGCTGCTGCTGCTGGCCATTCCCCATATTGAAGCGACCATAGTAGGAAAGCCTCCGCCTGCCAAGGTCGGTGCCACCAGATAGAGAGCTGACGGCATTTTAGCCGATGCGTTCTTTGCCTACGCTCCCATAATCTTCTTGAAACAATGTTTTACCCTTCACCTTCTCAGGAAGCGGCACGAGAAGACTCCGCGGTGGGTCATCACCTTGTTCGATCTTATGGACGTCTCCACCGAACGCCCACGACAGTGTGTCCTGGTGGTTATCGTGGAACATCTTGAACCTGCAACATTCTTTTACAACCCAGGGCGCCAGGACAGTCAGCCTACGGTGCTTCTCAGCCCGAGCACTAAATGATCCCAGCGCGGGCGGCGCCACGACTTATCGCCAACGGGTTCGTGCGCAGAACTCTATGTCAACGTCGCGGATCATGCCTTGCCAACCAGCCGCGGGGACGGGCAGGACGTTTTCCTCATGCCAAGCGGCTGAACCAAGCGGCAGACTGCAGTGTCAGGTGGTCAGCAATCTGCGCTCCTCTCCCCCTCCCCGCCCTTGCGCGCATAAATCTGGTACATGGAAATCACCAGTCTATGCCTGGAAATTGACACAAGATTCCTACCCGGTTCTGAATGAGCATTGGGTATCCACATAAAGGACATATAAGCAGGGTTCGATCTTCCCCATTAAGTTTGTATATACTAAAGGTTCTTATTCCACGGTTCCACAAGGGATTCTTACCAATGGCACGAGTGCTTGTACAAATGTCTCGGCCCGGTTCATCCGCGATCGATTCCTATTCCAGCATATAATACTACGACCAGTCAGCATATACTTTGTGTGTTTTTGCCTTCTCAATTCATCCACCCGATGATCTCATGACTATTTTTCGGGGGGAAATACAATTTGATGTCTCCATATTCTCACAGTAGACTTCCATGCTTATGCTTTTCAGATTACAAAAGACAGTCACCCAGAATGAACCGTCATGCAGGCGGCGGGATGCTACCGGTGCACCCAGGTCCAAAGATGTTCCCCCAGTGCAGATCTAATATTTGCCAATATACGGGGTTAAATCCATGAGGGCTGGTTAGTCCATGCAGGCCAAGAAGAATACACTCTACAGCTTACTAGCCATTGGTCGACTTTCTGTGCATGCTAGAATAGCCGGGGCACTCCAGCCCGATTGCGATGTGCGTGGGCGTATTAGATTTATTCCCTTGTCAGAAATTTGTTTGGTTCCTCATATTGGTTATGCAGGATCAGCCGTTACTAACCCCGTAGATCTGAACCCATTTCCTAGGTTTGAACACCAAAAGTTCGGTGTTGCTCCGGTTATTCGTAACCTTCATTCAGATTGCATGGAGCCTGCGCCCCCCTTGTGCTGCCATTTTCACAGTCCTTGATACTCTTGACTATCTTTGGCCCTCCTGCGGAAGGTCGCCGGCCTTTGAACGTTGAAGCCATAGCTTGCGGGTTTTGACCTCTGACCATCATTGACCCGCAAGGTTCATCACCAGGCTCAGGAATTGTTGGACGGAAGTCGGGCCATGTTTCCCTACAGGCAACTTGGAAGAGGTGGAGTCTTCATCTATATTGATTGCAATGTAGCCACATGCCAGTTCTAGCAATGCGAGATGATCCATGCGTGACAAAACATCCTCGCCTCTGGCCTTGGCGGCCTCGAAATCATTATATAAACGCAAGGCCCACGACACTTCACGCTGAGATCTCAAGGGTGACTGATCATCCCGCAAAAGTCTTCTACACTAAAAGGCATACTCACACAGTCGGCACAATGTTCAGTAAAATCGCTCTCACTGGCAGCCTTTTGGCTGGCGCGGTCAACGCTCAGGGCGTCGGCACCCAGCAAACGGAGACTCATCCCCAGATGACCTGGCAATCCTGTACTTCTCCGTCCAGCTGCACGACCAACCAGGGAGAGGTTGTCATCGGTCAGTCATCAAAAGCGGTGTCCAATATTAACAAGGCTATTTGCTGACTTCTAGTTACCTAGATTCCAACTGGCGTTGGGTCCACGACAAGGGTGGATACACCAACTGTATGTCCTCGCACTTTGTATTATCTGTTTCAAAGGCTTCGGATCAGGCCTCCAAGGTTTAAGTTGGGGGGGGAGGGGATACAGGCTGCTTACACGATGACAAACAGGCTACACTGGCAACACATGGAACACTACTCTTTGCCCGGACGACAAGACCTGTGCGGCGAACTGTGTTCTCGATGGCGCTGACTACTCGAGCACCTACGGCATCACGACCAGCGGGAACGCCCTCTCCCTCCAGTTCGTCACCCAAAGCTCCGGCAAGAACATTGGAAGTCGCACGTACTTGATGGAATCGTCGACCAAGTACCATCTGTTCGATCTGATTGGCAACGAGTTCGCCTTCGACGTCGATCTGAGCAAGTTGCCTGTGAGTAATTTTTGCCTCTCCCACCAGATTTCTCTTTTTTTTCTTTTTTTTTGGGGGGGGGGGGGATCATCATATTCTGGGCTAATAAAAGGAAATCCCAGTGCGGCCTCAACGGGGCTCTGTACTTCGTCACCATGGACGCTGATGGTGGCATGGCCAAATACTCTACCAACACCGCCGGCGCTCAGTACGGAACTGGCTACTGCGACAGCCAGTGCCCTCGCGATCTCAAGTTCATCAACGGCCAGGTGCGTCTAAAAGCCCTCATGACATGTATGCTCTCTCCTTCTCTATACTGACACTTGACAAACTCTCTCACACAGGGTAATGTCGAGGGCTGGACACCCTCCACCAACGACGCCAACGCCGGTGTCGGCGGTCTGGGCTCCTGCTGCTCGGAGATGGACGTCTGGGAGGCCAACTCAATGGACATGGCCTACACGCCGCACCCATGTGAGACGGCAGCACAGCACTCGTGCGACGCCGATGACTGCGGCGGGACTTACTCGTCCTCCCGCTATGCCGGCGACTGCGACCCGGACGGGTGCGACTGGAACCCCTTCCGTATGGGCAACAAAGACTTCTACGGCAGCGGCAGCACGGTCGACACGAGCTCCAAGTTCACCGTGGTCACGCAGTTCCACGGGTCCGGCAGCAGTCTCACCGAGATCTCGCAGTACTATATCCAGGGCGGCACCAAGATCCAGCAGCCAAACTCGACCTGGCCCACGCTCACGGGCTACGACAGCATCACTGACGACTTTTGCAAGGCGCAAAAGGTCGAGTTCAATGACACTGATGTCTTTAGCGAGAAGGGTGGGCTTGCTCAGATGGGCGCGGGTATGGCTGACGGCATGGTGCTGGTCATGTCCCTGTGGGATGATGTGAGCTTTATCTTCCTTTCCCTCCAATTTTCCTATTCTTTGTTCTTTTCTTCCTGATTGCAGGAAAACGTTGTCGGCTGTACTGACCACTATTGCCTATAGCACTATGCCAACATGCTTTGGCTCGACTCGACCTACCCAGTCGATGCTGATGCGTCTTCTCCCGGCAAGCAGCGTGGTACCTGTGCTACTACCAGCGGTGTGCCTGCTGATGTTGAGTCCACGGACGCGTAAGTGTCCTCCTCAATTTTTAATTTTGCAGATCAAATTTATTAACTGATGATGATTCAGGTCCGCTACCGTCATCTATTCCAACATCAAGTTTGGCCCCATCGGCGCCACGTATTAGAAGGTTTGCACCGAAATATAAGGCGGCAGCATCACTTGGACAAGGAATTTGGCCGTAAATACATCATGTTGTTCTCTTCTTTCGTTTTGATGGTTTTGTAGAGAACTGTTGTTGGTTTCTTTTCGTATATACTTTTGAGGAATGTCATATACTTGTTGAGCTGTAAGCAGGGTTGAAACGCTTATTCTCTGTGTCTATCAAACTCGTGTCGCCATACAGGACTCGATTGCTTCTCGAGTGCAGATATTGCTAGCAGGCCTCTCTACTGCATTCTAAATGTTACATATCACAGATTATCCTTCATAGTTTCAGCTGTCTGCTCTGAAATCTTAAGAATTGTTGGCTCGATTACGAATAAGCGCTATAATCAGTTGAGAAGAGACAATTAGCCTTATGTAGCCCACCCCACAAACTTCCTTGTCCATCGACGGACACTAAGTTGGTGCTGGCCACACACCTTGAACATGTCGCACGTGGTGAGCACGTGATGAGACGTTGATCTGTGAGTCGTTGCCAACACCAAAGTATCAAGAACCAAAACACTCCTTTCTTATCTTCATCTACTGGACTACTCATATATAGTAGCTGATAAGTATAACTTTATTCGCAAAGCACGAGAGTCCAAGAGAGATAGGATACCGGTTGCATGCTGGGACACCACTACCACAACTTTCATACGATAGGCATACGACGCCGCCCGCTCAGGTGATCTGCACATAATTAGCCAATGACGTCTTCAATAAGCCTTGTGCAGCCTATGATGTAAGAAAGCATATTAATATCTACGTTTGACCTTTGTCTGATAACAGAAATAGGATCTATGCGAGGTCGCAAAAGTCCTGGCGCCGAGAGTGATCGATGCGCACACTCAGCTGTAACTTCAACAATGCTCTACTATTGCTACTCAACGTCGCTTTCCAAGACATAGTTTGTTTCAACTGCGTGTAGACAAAAATTGGGGCACCATGCTTCAAAGTTATCCATATCACGAGGGCACGTGGGGCCCACATGTTGTGCCCTTCTTATACTACGTTGCCGAGGCAGTCTGAGGGCCCAACCTTATCAAACTCAAATGCGATCTTGGTCATTTCACTTGGTGAGAATTTCTCCGTGCTCTGGCCTTTGATGGTCCAGAACTATGGAACCTGGCTAGTACGATTTGGTTGCAACTCACCCACTCCAATTTCCAACACTGTGGTTCGCAGGTTAGATCGTGTGTGATTGCGGGACCAAAGTAACAGGTGATGAGTGCAAAATGCCCAAGCCAGCCATCCCACGAGACCCTCTCTTTTGCCCTTCCCTTCGAAGATTGGTTCAATAATTATGATCTACCAACAACCTGTTTTGCTGCTCGATCTGATCTCTAACCTAATTCTTCTCACATCCGCTTGGCCGGTTCAGCTGGCATCGCCAACGTTTCGAATACGCGCAGACTATTAGAACACTTGTCTGCAAATCATTCTCATCTAGGCAGGTGTGGACTTGTCGATGATGGCCGTTATCTTCAGACTCTCCGCCAAGATCCGGGCCAAGACTACTGGTGTCGTAGCTAAGTTTTGTTCTGGCGCTAGAACGTTCAGCCTTGTCTTCTATTTGCCATCGAATTGTTTACTTGAAGAGCCTAGACTGACGGGCATAGCCCTGGGAGACAGCGAGTTGACTCTAGCGTTGGTGGCTTTCTATACAATAACATCCCACGACACGCGCTGGAGGGGTAGATATATGGGTATAGCGAAGGTGGGGGGGGGGGGGGCATCGTGGGTTTTACCACAGTAATTATACCTCGAATCAGTCAATCAGGGTCTTCCTTATCAAGTTCAACCTTTACTTGGCAACGGACTGCCACGCCTAAACGGAACTAGACTGTCCATGTTCTTGCCGGGGTCCACGACGCCACGATATTTATCACAGTCGGTGCAGTATAGGGCAATGCCGATGCCAAACTCTGAAATAGGGTCGTGGCACCCACCTTGGCTGGACCTCGTGTGACTGGGTCTTTCTTTTTGTTCCCATCAACCCTCTCTCCCAGGCCTGTGGTTCGTCTCACACCGCAAAGATGCCTTTCAACTTCCGCAAGCCGTTTGTGCGGCGCCAGACGGACCATCCTGTTCTTGAAGAGCAGGACCCTGCGACTACCACCGGGCCTCAGTACGATGCCGATGGCAAAGCCATTCCCAGCACCGATCAGGTTGCCCAGGAGGACGATATCGCTGTCGCCTCCAGCGTTGATCAGCTGAAGAAGTTTAGGAAGACCCATCAGTGGGATTACAACTTGGACTATGAGACGATTGTACGTTGACCTATCATTTATATATTCCTCCTTCGCCTCCGAGTTATCCTCTTTGCTAGTTTCACTTAGCTTTTCCACACGCGGGAACTGGCTTGCGCCTCAGCCGTTGTTGGGTGGGGAAAAAATTGAGAATATGCCAGCGCCCTCCCGCTTGGCTTTCACTTGGCTTTTTCTCCCAGGCCTGCTTGGTGTGGAGTGTTTCACTTGGCGTATATCAAGAGAGGCCTGTGTGTGTGTGTGTGAGAGAGAGAGAGAGAGAGAGATTTGGTATACTGATATCCGCTGTAGGATGCTGCCAACAAAATTGGCCAATCCGATGATGTCGAGAAGAAGGCCAACTTCGAGCATCAGCTCCTGGAGGAGGATTCCCCATACTTTGAAGTAAGAGCTGCAGTTCGCAACTATGACGAGGATATGCCGGCCAACACAATCCGAGCCTGGGTCATCGGAATGCTTGCCACTACTATTGTGTCTGCTGTCAACCTTCTCTTTTCTCTCCGCAATCCGTCCATCAACATCTACGTCTATGTCGTCCAGCTCCTTGCCTACCCTGTGGGATGTGGTATGGCCAGAGTAAGTATATATGAATAATATTAGTCCTACGATTTGACGAGAACAATTGCTGACAATCTCACTCAGGTCCTACCGAACCATGAATTCAACACGTTTGGGCTCAAATGGAACTTGAACCCTGGTCCCTTCAACATCAAGGAGCACGCTGTCATTGTCATGATGGCCAACGTCTCCATCCAGGGAGGTGTCGCCTATGCCACCGATGTGCTGCTGGCCCAGCAGGTCTTCTACAAGCAAAACTTCGGCTGGGGTTTCCAGATGCTCTTGGTCTTGACGACGCAGTGTCTCGGATTTGGCATGGCCGGAATTGTCCGGCGATTCCTGATCTGGCCGGCTGCCATGATCTGGCCCCAGACTCTGGCCAACACAGCTCTGATGTACACACTCCACGACCACACGCCGGCCAATCCTGCTGAGACCAACGGGTGGAGCATCGGACGATACCGCTACTTCCTGTATGTCTTCGCCGGCAGCTTCCTCTGGTATTGGTTTCCTGGATACATCGCCCAGGGTCTGTCTTACTTTGACTGGATCTGCTGGATCGCGCCCAGCAACATGGTTGTGAACCAGATCTTCGGAAACACTACCGGATTCGGAATCGTAAGTCAAAGGTTGATGGGTGAGACCTGTTTCGAGCAGACAAGAAATAATTACTGATTGCTTCGTTTCCAAAAAAAATTATAGCTTCCCATCACATTCGACTGGACCATCATCACGGCATTTATAGGCAGCCCGTTACCCTACCCTCTCTTCTCTATTGTCAACACGCTTATCGGCGTGTTCATCTTCTTCCTTGTTGCCGGCCTTGGTGTTTTCTATACCAACACTTGGTGGACGCAGTATCTGCCTATTGCAAGTGTAAGTTCCTATAATACCCTTTTTCCACCTTACAAATTGCAGGTCATTTGATTGATAGCAAATCCAGACCCATTCCTTCGACAACACTGGCTCCACCTATAATGTCACGCGCATCTTGACTCCCCAGCTGGAGCTTGATGTCTCTTCCTACAAGGCATACTCGCCCATCTTCCTGGGAACATTCTTCTCTCTGACCTATGGCGTCTCCTTCGGTGCCCTCTCTGCCGTCATCGTGCACACCATCATCTTCCACGGCGCTGAGATTCTCGAGCGTGGCAAGCTGGCCCGCAACCAGGACGCCGACGTTCACCTGAAGATGATGAAGAAGTACGTGGACACTCCGAACTGGTGGTACTACGGCCTCTTCGTTGTCCTGTTCGCCATGTCCCTGGTCACCGTTCTTTACTGGGACACGCACCTGACCTGGTGGGCAATGATCATTGCCATGCTCATCTCCATCGTTTTCCTCGTTCCCATCGGCATGGTTCAGGGTATCACCAACACGCAGCTCGGCCTCAACGTCCTCACCGAGTTCATAGTTGGATACATGCTCCCCGGCAGGCCCATTGCCATGATGCTGTTCAAGACATACGGATACATCACCATGGCGCAGGCTCTCTATTTCCTGCAAGATATGAAGTTTGGCCACTACCTCAAGGTCCCGGTAAGCAATAGCTAGACTCCCTCCTCCTCCTGATGATAATGATGAATTATATCTTCGCAGTAAACAGCATACTGACATGTCTTGTTCTTTCTTTTCTTCTTCAGCCTCGTGTTACCTTCACCGCCCAGGTTACCGCCTGCCTCTGGTCTTGCATTGTCCAGGTTGCCGTCTTTAACTGGGCTCTCGGCTCTATCGAAGGCATCTGCGACTCTAACCAGCCTAACGGCTACACTTGCCCCAGCGCCAGCGTCTTCTACACCGCCTCTGTCGTATGGGGCGTGATCGGACCGGGCCGCGTCTTCGGCGCAGGCGGCATCTACTCGGGCCTGCAGTGGTACTGGCTCCTAGGCGCTGTCCTCCCCGTCATCACCTGGTTCGCCGCGCGCCGCTTCCCCAGCAGCCCTATCCGCTACCTACACTGGCCTCTCATCTTTGGCGGCTCCGGCATGATCCCTCCCGCGACCGTGTACATCTACCTGTGCTGGGGCGCCGTGGGTGTCTTCTTCAACGGCTTCCTAAAGAGAAGGTTCAAGGGCTGGTGGGCAAAGTACAACTACGTCACGTCCGCCGGCCTCGACACGGGCCTGTACATCTCTACCCTGGTCATCTTCTTCGCGCTAATCCTGCCGCAGAAGGTCAACGCCCCACAGTGGTTCATGAACCCGCGTGCAGATGGGAACCCCAATATCACCAATGCGTTCAATAACTTGGACAGCAATGGTGCTGCCATTCCTCTTACTCTGGCTGATGGAGAGACGTTTGGGCCTGCTACCTGGTGATCAGACCAGCTCTTAGGATATTGGAGCTGTGTCTCATTGCCAGGCCAGTCCTGTGCTGTCCCTATCAGTGGGTTGTTGAGAGAGAGGGGGGCGGGGGGCGGTTGCGAGGCTAAGGACCTGGGGAGAGGATGGATGGATATATGAAACCGCATGCAGTGCTCATGGACTTGAGTATATGGATTTGCCCAGCATCATCCATCAAAGTTGTTAGTATTAGTACATAGCTACGTACCACGCGGTAGTAATGGGAAAGCAAAGCTATACACTTCCATCCTGAAAACCTCCACGAAAATATCATGTCTATCTCGCATGGTGAAGCCACACTCTCACCACCATATCTGTTGTTTCTTTGCAAGATACTTATTTATTATTACGTACGTAACCAAATAGCATCGTACAGTCCTCCTGCTTGACTTGTCGCAGCGCTACCATAGTACAGCCTTGGCAATATAATTTGATCAAAATTGCCTCGGTTCTCGGCTCGCTGGGCGCCTCGTCGGCATCCGCGGGATCATCAGCCAAGTGGACTGATGCTGCACAGCCAAGCAACTAGACTCTCCAAGGCATCTGTGTAGGATGAGTGGGACCAGCAACGCACGTCGTGCGCTAAAGAGGAACAGAACAAACTTATGCAGAGCATTCTGGGGTTTTCGTTCTGCTGAAACTACCTTCAGGCCATTCAGAATCTGCTCGAAGATCTTGGGGGGAACTAGAAGTGGTATCTGGAGGCTCAGGACTTGACTTAATTAGGTCTCCCCATCCCTTGGGTGGCAGATCGCAGTGTCCGAACCATGATGTCCTCAAGCTCCTACAGGAGTCGCGAGATGAGTCGGGTTGCTTCAAATTTTGAGGCAACATGGTGTGAACTGTTTCCAGGACGCCTGGATACTTTGCTTGCTGTTTGAGCACGTTAAGGACGACGCAAGACGACACACCTCGCATAGAACTGACAGCAGCAGGGACAAAGGTGTTGACAACGGTCGTGTTGCAGTCCACTCGTCTTTTGTGCCGGTGCCGGTGGGGCCAGCTGGTTAAAGTATACAATAGCCTACCACACCATTCTTTGAAATCGCATACTTTTCATTCAGCAGCCTGCCTTCCCATAACATAATCATGGGCTCTTCCACCTCCACGAATATTGCATCAGGCCCTACACTGCACACCTCTCAACCATTCGTCAACAGTCTTTGACAAGATGGCCATTCCTAACGGATTTCGGATTCGAAGTCCGTCTTTTTGTCAACGCAAAAGAAACTCAAGATAATCTAGATGAGGTCTATGAGGCTGGAATGATCTGTGATGGCTGAAGGTGGTGTGATTTACTGTGGTGTGGTGCAGCCGGGTGGATCCACTTGGCCAAACAGGGTATTTGTCAGCCGTGTGAGTCAGCCTTGTGGGTGGCTCAGCACATACTCTCCATGTCGCCGCCTCACAAAAGTCTTCAGTTTCTTGCTGGTCATGTAGAATGAATTTGGCAAGGCATACTATTCATAGACAGACTTTGAGAAAATGTCGCTGCAAATCCACAAAGCTCTTTAAAGTTTTGGTTTGGTTGCTAAAGAATTTACTAAGTGATAGCAACATGATGCGCAACATTCTTGTACTGTTTCATGGAGAGACAGACATGTTATAGCCATACCCGACAGCATTCCCAAAGATATGGAACATCAAAGTGATGATCAAAGAAAGGAGTTCTTGCAGAGATCATGCTAGAAACTCGTAAGACATTCTCAGCAGTCATACACAAACCCTCATCCCCAATCACCACTAGAAGTAGCCATTTTCATGCATGGAAAAACAACGGTAGAATCCTCTAGATATGCATATTGAGCTGGCTGATCTATTACTCCACGTACTTGAAATTGTGACTGTTGTAGGACAATGCTCAAGCCTCAGGGTGAGAAATATCTGCAGCTTATTACACGGATACCTTGCCGGTAACTATGTCACAGACCAGGCCGGGAATTTCCATGTGGTATCTACCTTCAATAAGTATGTAGCAGTGACTCTAACCCGCCTCATCGAACAAAAGACCTTCTTCGTCCTTTGCATTCGCAGCCACATCTCATCCGTCAACGCCATGATGAACGCCATCAACACCAACAACACCACTGACGCTGGTTACGACATAGCTGGTCTCCAGCGGTGTCCCTACTTTCAGGCAGCCCTGTCGCCGGTTTTCAAGGTGAGCGGGGCCTTACAACACATTATGCAATGACCTATCCAGCCTAACCAGATTTTTATACAGGAGGGCCAAACCGGCATCATCATCACCTTGAACGATATCGGCTTCGACGAGATCCACATTGCGTTGAAGTTTGTTTACTCTGAGAGTTTCTTTGGAAGCTTTTCTACTACTCAAACGTCATTTTCCAGTGGGTAATCGCACTCATTGACGAAGTCCTCGCAGTTATCGGCGTCAACTACCCTGAGAACAGCTCCGTCAGAATCACCTGCAACAAGGCTGCCCTCGCTACTAACTATTTCTAGCTAGATACCCTGAGGCATCAAGGACTGGCTATCCTGAAAGCCTATCTTGACGACAGGCTCGCCGCAACCCGTCTTGTCCCCTCCATCCTATCTGCTTACGTTCCCAACCACAACCTCGAGTCTTTCTGTGTGGCCAAGTACGAGGAGCTTGTGCCGGTTAGCTTCGAAGACCACCTAGGCGCTGCGATCCGCCAAGCATACCAGCACTTTCTCGGCGTCCAGGGTATCCGTCTCGCCTACGTCGACTTCGTGTACGCTGTCATAATGCACGTATTCCGCAGCAACAAGATCCAGAGCCTGGCCAAGGAGGTGCCCTCCTTCGGTAGCGACGTTTTCAAGACCATGATTTCGGGTGGCCGAGATGCTGCCTCGGAAGCCGACGAGACGCTCCAGATCTGGGCCGCCCTCGTTAACGAGGCCGCTGACACTGCCAACGAGCAGTAAGTTGCTCATACTGGCCAAAGGGGCCCCATCTCGACGCGATTCTAGGCGTCCTAAATAATTTCCTCTTCCGCTCTCAGAGATAATGCAGGATTCGTCAGTCAATGCTTTGCGTCATGGACAAGCGAAACGTGAATCGGGAGTTGGGGTTTCGGAACGAAGGGAAGAGGATGTGCACTGCTCCTAAGGACTTTCCTTTTCAATTTCACATTGTGGTACCTAGTTGCCATTGAAAACAAGACGATCTGTTGTAAATATATATATATATCAGAAATCTCTTCCTAATTACCACATATTGCGATCTTCTGGCTTCGTAAACTTCAGCCCGCCCCCCGTTCTTCTCAATTCTCCTCAGCAATTCCTCCCTGTTTCTCATTCCAACAAGCCCTTGGCCACCTATTATTACCTCTTCGAAGAAAGAGCAAGGACAAACACATGAATCTAGTTGCATCCCCTTCAGCGACACACTCTCTCAACCACCACTCCCAGCCAAACCATGCCATACTTGAGAATATATAGTGACGAAGTCGCAGAAGAGGTCTACTTCTCCCTTGGAAGACCTCGAAATCGGGCATTGGTGGGCCCAATGGAGGCACCCTCACGCTTGATGACATGCCTGGTGATGTCGCGATTGCCCGTATCAAGGCCATCGTCTCCTTACACCATAATCAAGAGTAATCCTAGGTCTCTATCACCTCCATAGGATTTTCTTGGCGTGAGTTACCATGACACAGCGAAACAAAGATCTTCGCAATATCGGTGCAGTCAATGCGGCAGGTGGTCCAGTGACATCGACGCTCTCTAAACTGCCTGAGTATCACCACGAATGATAGATCAAGTCAAGGTGAATGAACTATGGAGACGCATGACAATCCTCACGATTGTCAGTGAAGTAGCAGGTGTCTCGGGCGCACATCAAGTCCGGTCTCCATGCTTTCTCATCATCAACAGACCTGGACCGAATCATCGTCACGTCATCCTGCCACAACTCCCTTGGGAACTAGAATTGCTCCAGAGAGCGACGTCTACTATTCTGTGTCATGAATGGCTGAATGGATTAAATGCTATCGCTCGTCTAGATGCGGCTTCTCCGGACGCGAATCTGCCAAAGGAAGATGCTGTGGATATAAAGCGACCACAGACTCCAAAATGTCCATGCCACAGGCTCCCTTCCTATTCAATCGCAAATGTTAAGTCAGGTTCAAGAAGGAAATGCCGTCCGGTATCAACAGCTCACCGCCAGAGCTAAGGACCATGATCGGACCATCCCCTCAGTCCTTGCGGGGGTCAAACACCTCCCACTTGGGAAGGCCATCCTCGCCCATGTTCTTCTCCTTGTCGGAACAGCGGGCGCACTGAACCTGGCCGTATGCCACCTCCCGGCTCTTGGGGTTGACAAAAGCAATGCCGCCCGTCTCCTTCATGTTCTTCAAGCCGCAGCCGCACTCCCAGCACAGGCCCTTCTTGCCCGTCAGGTTGGAGGGGGGCTTCGCGACCAGGTTCTTCATCCACTTGCTCTTGGCGCCGCCCTTGCGCTCGGTCAGGAGGACGACCTTGGCAAAGGAGGGCACGACGTCGCCGTCCAGGAACAGCTCGAGCTCAGGCTCGCGGAGGAGGACGTCCTTGCCAGCGATGAAGAAGTCGACGAGCATCTGGAAGGGGCGCAGGCGCTCGTCACGGGTGCCCCGACGGTGGGCGGCCTCAGCGGCCTCGACGCCCGATAGGAAGTTCCTGACGAAGTTGTTGCAGCGCAGGCGGTCCTGGATCTCGCTGCGGCCGTTGGAGAGGGTGATGTGGGACAGGCGGTAGTCGCAGATCATCTTGAGGGCCGCGGAGAGGTAGTTGCCCAGCTCGTTGGTGGCGAAGTCGGCCATTCCCGTGACGGCGAAGTCGTGGCCGAGATTGTAGATGCGGACGCAGGAGACGGGGAAGGAAGGCTCATCATCCGACTTGGGGTCGATCTCTGGCCGTGGAAAAGGTCAGCAAGGTGAAGACGAAGAGGAGAAGGAAGGGGGGCGGGGGGGGGGAGGAAGACACACCGCCGGCGTAGATAAAGACAAGAACCAATTCGACTTCGAGACAGGTGTGGGTAGGGACAACCAGGACGGGAATAGCGCCCTGCTCCTTGGTATCCTTCAAAAGAGAGAGAAAAGGAAAAGACATAGAAGTCAGCAACATGATTCTATGACAATCCACGGGGGTAATTAGACAAGCGCACCTGGTTGCGCTTGAGCTCCTCAAGCTTCTCTTTGAAATAGCCCGAGCGGGCGGCCAGTAGGGCACGGTGGCAGGGGAACTCGCGGTTTCCACAGCAGACTCGAACATCAGAGTGGGCGCCTGACTTCAGAAGCCTGCGAGAGGGATTCGGGTCAGTGAACCGTTTGTAGCATCATGATTGAACTATACAAGAACGTACTCGAGATCGCAGTTGCCAAATGTGGCCTTTGGGTCTATAATCTCGATGGCCTGTTGGGCCTCAGGGGCCTGAGACTCTCGCTTTGGATGAGGAGGCATCATGATCTGTGGTGAGGAGGAATAACCATGCCGCTTTATGGATTGTGGTGTTGAAGAGACTTTGCTGCGAAAGGACATGATTCGGTTTTGGCGGATGTAATAGCGAGGCTGGTGTTGAACAGCGAGAATTGTTTGTAGGATGGATGGATGGATGGAGAGGTTGAGAGGGGAAAGGCGCCTTCCAAGATTAAGGACCTGGACTTGGTTTGCGGGAAAGAGAAGAAGGAAAAGCCCACAATTGGGTTATGGACGAGCTGGTGGTGGAAACAAGATGTACTGTTGAAGTGATGGGTGATTGTCAGCTGGTGGGTTATCAAAACTGATATGGAGAAAGATGAAAACAACAAGGTAGTCCACGGGCTAGATGAGTGAATAGAAAACGGAGAGGCCACAAGTCTGGTGAAGAAGCAGTGCAGGCGATGCCTGCCAAGGGAAGAAGAGCTTGATTTAAAGTGGAATGAGGTCAAGTTATCAGTTAGAGAATCTGGGAAGGCCTCCTCTCTTCCCATATGACATCTACCCAGACGGTTACCAGGCTGCAAGGCAGGATGACTTAGAGTCTTGTAGCTGAAGATAAAGACCTTTCACAACAAACACAAAGCATGGCAAAGACAAGTACCTCTCCAGAGGTTCTAGAGACATTACTGTAGAAAAGCAACGTGGGGTTCACATCCTGGCTCGTCCCATCTTTGTAGACAGGAAAAACTCTACATGCAACAAACATCGGACGACCAGAAACCGCATTTTACCCTGCCTCCACTGAGATGAGATTTGCAAAGCATGTTAACATGAAGGAGCATCACTCCTGGGACGGCAGCCAGCAAACAAAGAAGATACCTCAGTGACAATATTATGTTATCTAGCGATTGTCTTGCTCTCCCAACTTATCTCGTCTCTGCCCCAACTGTGGAAATTCACAAAGTCTTGCCAGACTTGTGATTCCCCAACATGGAGTCAATGACCTTGAGAACTGTCCAACCTCAGCCATTACCATATGTTTTGTATGGCCCTCCCCCTTTCAGTACCAAGTGGTGATTACAAATGTTGTAGATCGTGCATAAAGCCTCCCAGTTGAGGTGGGAATTGACTTGGATCTTGACTTTCCGTTGCTTCAATTGTGCAGTCTATCCTAACTTTATAACATCATACTACAGTAGGGCGGATGCGGGCAAAAGAAGGAAAGAAGTTGTTTTCTTGGGGGGGAGGGAGGAGAGAGGGGAAAGGGAGGGGGGGGGGAGTTTAAAGTATCGGCCAAAGGGCTTGAACCCACAGTGGTCATAATGTTTCTATACCTGTAATTGATAATGATTCTATAAGCCGTCCCACCTCCGTCTTTCTGGCCCTGAATATTCTAATGTATGAATTACTCAACAGGCAGCCCCTGCTCCCCATTTCTCCATTCTTTCTCGCCCGTAAGACATCTCCATGCACATCTTCGTAAAACCATCTACTTCGTCCGGCATAGCAAGAGAGAACAGACACTCGGTATTCCTGCCATCCATGACCCACATATCTTTTCCTGTGACGACCTCGGCCCAGATATAACGAGACCCAGCATCCCACAGTCCCTGTCTCGCCGTGAGCAGCATGCCTGCAGAACAGGATGCCCAGCCACTTCTGAGTGCGTTGTACGTGGCGTGCAGGCCTTCCACCGTAATCCAGGTGCGCCGGAGAGACTCGGTGAATATCCAGGCCTGCCACACGATCTCCTCTTGTGATTCAGAGCAGGACGCTACCTCCTCAGGCGTGAACAGGTCTTTGATACCCAGTCCTAGGACGTTGGTAACCGCATATATATTGTTGTTCCCACTCCCCGACAGCAATGATGAAGCAAAGCGCTGGCTCTCCATCATCTGTTGCATCCATGTCTCCAGGATATCCATGCGCTCCTCCGCCTTGGCTCGCAGATGGATGTCTCCATCTAGCAGCCCGATGATCTGGTACGTCAGAAGCGAATTGGCCCTCGACAGGTGGCCAAATGTGTCGAGGCTGCTTGTGGTGTTGTGCTTCTCCTCGTCCCTAACTAGCTGGTCGGCCCGATCGTCCAGGGTTCGGAACACGGCGTCCTCGGTCTCATCCGTCCGGGCCAGATACAGAGCGAGTGCGCCTTGTGCGTCTTGTACGCATCGGGGTCTGCGAAATAAGTAAAGCTGCTTATGTATAAAGTTGTTTGCGCCCTTGTAGACCCAGTCGGCAAGGTCGGCCTGGATATGTTTGTGAAAACGCTTCAGGACTGCGTTGCTGTAGGGGGGGGCACTCTGCAGTTTGGGTGGGGCGACAAGCAAGCCCATGCTGTCCTTGGTGTGTGGGGATAAGAACCAGTCACAGCTGCGATGTTTAGGTGGTGCGGACAGTGGTCTGCTCAGCTGGATGTCGGTGTTGCAGGCAGGGAAGGGCACGTCGAAGTCGGGAAGAGGACAGAGGGAGCTTGGGTCCCACAGCTCAGGCGTGCTAAGGAGTGTTGCTGGTGAATTCTCGTCACTTGTATCGTTCCTGAGGGTGGCTGGCGTCGTCATCTGTGATTCACATGTCGCTGGCGGGTCGTCTTGCAGGAGGACGAACGAACTGGGTCGAGCCGGGGGATATGAGCACTCGAGATCTCGCGAGGCGCAGCGGTGGCATCGTGGTTTTTCCTTGCCGCATTTGCGTTTTGATTTGGCGCAGGACTCGCAGGCTTTTGTCTCTGGTACAGTACTCATCACCATCATGGAAACATACACTGGAAAAGTCGCCAAGGTTATTACTCGGAACAAGGCGATGTCATAGGTAGAAAGAATCCAGGAACAAGTCGAGGCAAATCCAGACGGAGAGTGGCCTGGAAAGGGCTGAAGTCGTCCCTGACACAGAGCCCATGTCGTTTCCAGGCGGAAGCTAACCATACTCGGGTAGCGTCCGCAACCCTATTATACTACTGTATATATTGTGCAGCCTCCGGGCTTATGTATTAATCCTCGGACCCGCTCGATGATTACCACATCAACAGGCAACATGATTCACCCTGCAGATGCTCTTCAATCTTGCATCGTTGGAAAGATATGGAGTTTGGGACGGAAACCAACCCCCAGAAGGTTGTGGGAAAGTCTCCATTTAGAGAGGGCATGGAGCATCTTGTTCCAAATATCATTGCTAAGAACTGAAAAAGAGAAGATCTTCCCTTCATTCACACCGTATGATTACTTTATTTCAAAACATCCAAGTAATCATATATGATATTTAGAAGTTTCTTGTGGCCTTGACATCTCTAAGATACGCGTGAGTACATTATATGCGAGGAATAGGCTCTATTGTATTGCAAGGCGGTGAGGAAAGAAAAGAAACAAGGAAAAGCCAGAGGGCCGAACTATCTAAGGCAATCTATAGGCCTGGCCGTTGACTGGCTGGCAGGCCATGCATGGCCCTTGCGCACATTGTCTTGTGTTGAAGAGACTCAGTAAGTGAGCTGAACATCGGCTCGCTTCACCGAGACATCGTCAACAATGACCGGTCCAATCTCCAATCCGCTTTGCCCTAGCTTAGGTGTGAGGCACAGGCTACGCGTCGTCATCACTTCCAAGCCGCGTTTCCCAAAGTATCTCTCACTCTCAAAGCTCCATTGGACATTTCCGCCCACCCAGTGCGCTACGCCTTTCATGTAAGCCTTTACTTCCTCATCAAAGAGGCCGCCGCGTTGAGATAGCTGCGAAAAGACCTCGATAAAGCGGTCCGTCATGGTGGAGTGCAGTCGGCCCGCCCAGTCGACTGCGCTCTGGACGTCCATGCCTTGCTCTGTCATGACAATCGTAACAAGGTTATGCTGATCATCTCCCACAGCCTGCTCCTTGTCAAATGACAAGACATCCTAGACCATGTCAGCATCTAGTTGGGCCTCGACATACTTCTCGACACTCAGCTGGGCTTACATTGGCAATGATGGTCAGGTCGACGGCCAAGTCCAGGAACTCACGAAAGTTGGGGTCCTCGAGTACCGCGTCTGGGATGGACTTGTCCATCTCAAGCATGTCAAAGGAAGACAGGACACCTATCGTCTTGCGTCGGAGCTCAAAGTAGCTGTGTAGGTCGCGAATATATGACTTGTCTCTGTCCTCGGCCTGTTCAGCGGTGCCGTGGAGGTAGTCTTGTATATCTTTGATGAATCGGTTTCGGAAGGTCGGCGTCGACATGGAACACACCTGGGCCCAGAATCTGGAGCAGGCCATGGTCAGCACGTAAGTCTGCTCAGCAGCGCCAATACTTGTTCATGGACTTACTGTCGAGCTACTTCGCCGCCAACGAATTCGCCCGCCGGCCGAGGCTTCTCTGGATGATGGAAGGCATCCATGATCACATCGACTTGGGCCCATACCTCCTCTGGCAGTGACTTGTCCGAGTATTCGTCGAAGATGAAGAAGAAGTTCATAAGGTCGTTTGCGCATCGAAGCTGATCTAATTATCGCAAGTCTGTTAACATCAAAGGACGATGGACAGAGAGAACCTTTGACTCGATGGAACTAACCTCGCGTCATAGTCGGATACAGTAACCCTGTCAAGAGATCTTGTATTCTATTAGCAACCTTCTAATCAAGAAGAAGGTACCCAGAAGGATCTAGCTTTACTAAAATTGCACTTGTCGAAGGACTTCTGCGCCTTGGGGCTAAAAGCCCCAAAACTCGTGGCCCATTCGATGGATTCCTGTCTGATATCCTCAGTATGCGGGTTCATTTGTCGGGGCCATTTCCATCTGCCCTGGAAATCAGGAAGATGGATCACGGAGGACATCATAGTGGCGAGACTCAGTTTTCTGCGTGAGGACAAGTCCCAGGCATGCAAATGAAGAGCAAAGATGACGAAAATTCAGGAGAAGACAGATCAAGGACAGGAGAGCTCTAGGCCCAGTATTTCTACGAGTAACGACAAAAGCCTGGGGGGCCATGTTCGCCAGCCTTCTTTACTCTACATCCACTCGACCGGTGGGCACCCTATGCGTATCAACCTTGGAAAGTCTGGAAGCAAAAATGCCATATGTGGTCCTATCGAGCCGCAAGGCAACGATAACCGACTACTATTGTCTCACAATTATGTCTGCTAGACCCGAAGGAATTCTATGTGCTGAGCAAGTCCCCCTCCAGGTCCACTACCAATTCCTTTCTTGACATCTTGGTGTGCAGCACCGAGCTGAGATCAAATGAAAGAGGGCGACCGGTGGCTTTGGCTGTAGACCCCATGAGCCCCTCTCAGGCTTTCTCAACAGCTTGGGGCATGATTACGAGGCCTTTGACGGCCTGACGCACGAGCTCGTAGCGAGTATAGTGGCGAAAGATTATTCCTCTCTGTCTCTCTGTCTCGCCGCCCCTTTCCTATAAAGTGAAATCTAGCTGACGTAGCAGCGGAAGAGGCGATGGACCACAGAGCCACTGATCACATGCACGCAGGTACTTTTTTTGTTCACATTCCTTTTTTCCTTCCAATCACCTTGGAGATTTCGCCAACCAACCTGCATATTCTTGCATAGAAAAAGAGGATCGGCCCGGTTCTGTTATGGGCCCTTGCCGGTATACGGTGATTCTCTTCCCGAACGCAGAATGCGACAACGCGAAAGTTAAAAAGGTGCAGTTGGTACAGGGATTTTGCCATCGGCGTGTGATCTCTGATGAGATGGCGTTATTTTACTCGTTCTTCATCAAGTCCTCCCTCTCGGTACGAAAGCAAGGAGACTGGATTTATTGAATGTAATTCTGAGTGACCCACGACAACTTACAACGCGATTGGATCATATGATCAACATAACGCAACTCGCTTCGTCTGAAACTAACCCATGACGAATTACCTTTCATTTGCTGCCAAGTGGCGATGGATGCTTGAGCCCCAGCTCTGGTTGATCGTATGTACTTCATACGCATCGAGCGGCCCACTTCATATGCAGGAGACTGAACTCAGAAATCTTGTCAATAGCAACAAGACGTGCCGAGCTCGCCACGGTGCCGGTTGGTCTGGACCCTTGATTGTCTGGTGTCCTTTTAAGTTCAGCCTGTTGTAGCAGGTGACACTCACCCCTATTCTCTGGCTAGATCTGATGGAGTCCCACTCCACAGCGTCTTCCTCTATATTCATTTATTCTGCTTTACACAAAGAAATCCGTATCTAGATTATTCGGACACTCTTTTCTACACCGATCCATTTCACGGCACCTTTTTTTCAGCATGACTGAGGTGCTATCGTTTGCTAGACTCCAGGAAGGCATGCCAAAGTTGATGTTGAAACTCGAAGCCAGTGATTTCCAGAACCTCGGGGTTACGCCCTGGTTCTCCTACAGCACCACTTTGCCAAAACGCCCGCTGCCCAGTCTTTCCGAGCGACCCCATCTCGAGACGGAACGCCTCCTAGTGCGGCCCATTGGCCCGGACGACCTCGACGCATTCTACGAACTTCGAAGATGTGCAGAGACGCAAGAACACTCAAAAATACGGGGCCGGCCTGACCAGAGCAAGGAGGAGACTGAGCAGGCCATCGAGGCGCTTGTGTCCCAAGCGCGTACTCATTGGTATTTTGGTGCTTTTCTCCTCTCGACTGGAGAGATGATTGGCGAAGGTGGCTTGCCAGACTGCACTGTCATGTCTACGTCTAACTCTGGTTGGCCGGAAGCTGAATTTCTGATTAAGCCACAATACTGGCGGCAGGGCTATGGGAGCGAGATGTTCAAGCCAATTATTGACTCTTGTTAGTGAAGCTTTCTCTCTCTTACCACGCATGCATCTCTTCTTTTCTTTTCTCTTTTCAGGAGCGTCTAGAGTCGCAAAAGAATCACTCTTATGCTTCGCAATAGTGTTCTAACCTCTTACAGGGTGGGCGCTCCCTCGAGAGAAGAGACGCATCCAGATCAACCCAGCTTTGGTCCAAGGAGTTGAAGCAGGCGCCAAGGTGCCCGAATGTCTCGTCTTCCAATGGGAGGAACGCAATGCCCGAGCGCGCCATTTCTTCGCCAAGATGCTCGCGCAAATCCCAGCCGCTGCCGAGGGAAGCTTTGAGAGCTGTGATACAAGAGAAGGCAGAGAAGGGACCATTGTGAGGTGGGCGGGCACACTGGTTGTTAAATATGCGGGATAGGGTCCTGGAGCCTGTCTCTGTAACGTGGGAAATGGAAACCTACATGGTAGCGTTCAGATACATGGCGCATTGGATATGGTAATTTGGCAAATTGTGTACATTGGGACGGAAGGCTCTAGTATGGATGGTTTTTATAGGCACACAAGGCACGTTAGAGCCCAAGAGAAGGGTACGGTAACTCAGGTATATTGTCTTTTCCGGTTATTATCACCACAAGGCATGGTATTTCGTGCGAAAGCCAGCTTCCTAGAAACATATATAAATATTACTCAACATGCTTCCTAGTCTACTGATTGTTTCCCATTCTCTTCCCGCTGATGATGCACTTTTAAAAGTCTTCTACTTCTCTGTGCTTCGTTGAGATAGGCTTGGGACGACCCGTGTTATACGAAGCTTGGGAGCCTAACCAGACACCAGTACATATGAAAACATGTGACCTTGGTGAAAATATTATGTCTATGTCAATGCTTTTGATCCACCTGTTCAGGAACACAGCAGACTTGATAATACCCAAAAGGAAAAATAACCTGTGATGTCCGTTCCCTTTTGCACTGGAATCCTTCAACCTAACCTAGCCCAGCGTCTGAGCATTCCAGCTCCTCTTTAGTACTGAGCTAGATGCACACTCGCACATTGGGAGGGCAATGAGAGAATTGAGAAGCAGTAATTCTCTAGCAAAGGCCAGCAAGGCCTTGTACTGTATTTGATTTGTGGGTCTATATTAGGAACAGAGCTGGGTACTCTCGGCTGCTTCCGAGGGTTTTGATATTCTTGATTGGGCATTAGCCCATGACGATGTAGCCGCTTTCAAAGATCTTGGGTCGAGCAGTGGGGACCATTGAGTCAAGTAGCCGTCATGTTGTAGCCTCTAGCCAGAGATGATTTGAGCGGTACAGCAAGAGCAAATGCCCTGCTTGAAGGTGTAATTATGGGGCGAACAACACTGGAACAATATTCAGAAAGAGTTTTATCGTGAGCCTGGTCATATCATTTGGTCGTGCTGGAAGGGCTCACTTGACTTATAACCTATCCCTGGAACGATACTCTCGCGAGTTTCATAACCAATTTCTTGGCCCCCTCACCATAAGGTCCTGCCACACCGGGCCTCGTGATGATGCCTGACAGCCGAGGGTATCGAAACGTGCACCAAGACTGGGTCGGGCTCTGAGAGAAGAGGCTCAATGCCACAATCCAAGATCAGAAGCGAATACGCACCTCCGGACTTTTTCTTTTTAAAACAAAAACCTCAAGAAGTCATGAGTGACTCCATTCTCAAACTGGAAGTCATGCGGTGGGCACTTACGACCTGTATGTACCACTTGATTACTATGAACTGGGTGATGGCCATGTACAACTGGTAGGCTAACCTCACAAGGAATCTGGCTTATTATTGGCAAATAACCATACAAAGAGATGGGTCGATCAGGTTACTAGCTATTCAACAGGCGGCTGGCATCCATGGTGCCCTTCAGCCTGCTTGGCCGCCCATCGTTGGGTCTGTATCACACAGCCCACACCTATGTCCCCTCCAGCACGGCCTATTTAAGTATATATAAATTTACGCCAGCTCACCACGAACGCAGTGTTCTAACCGCACGAACTGATGGGCAAGGCCGAACGAGCGAGAACATGAAAGAGACGGAAATGTTTTCGCGGCGTCGGCGTTGGAGAGTCGGAGGAGTGCAGTATAGGGTCAAGATCTCGACCACCGTAGAGCCCTCACAGCAGCCACATCAACGATTAGGCTGTGTCATTTGGCCTCCGGTGTGTTGTGATAATCACCCGCCGTCCTTGCCGCTGCGACTGTGGTTGGTGATGGGGCGTTGGCTCAAGTGGGGGCCGGGCAATGGGCTGCCTTGCGCTGCTTGTAGGGGAGAAACCACTGCGGAGGAGGTCCTAGTTAGCCTCAGGGCATGCTCACATGGTTAGAGAGAGGGGGGGGGGGGTTCGCAAAAGGGAGAGAGGGTGCTTACGCCTTAGGCACGATGCAGGCAGACAGGCAGGCAGATCAACCCAGCCAGCCACAGGAGCGGGTCAGCCCAAGGCCGCGCGGACGACTGCAAGGGGGAAGGCTACATCGCAAGCCCTTTCTCTTTCACACACGTACGCACCCACACCTATACATTGCACACCCCTGCCCTTCGACCACCACTACCAGCAGCCAACCTTGCCGTCATGACGATTATAATCCAAGGCTGGTGGGCCATAAGAGATGCAGGAAAGAAACAGGGACTGGCATCGTGAAGAAAAAAGCGGTGAGGGTTAGTAAGAGAACCAAATTAAAAGCAATATCGAGACGGGACAAATAAGTCAAGGTGATAAGACTCATTGCGACCCGGCCACCTTTCCAGACCTTCTCGCGGGAACGATGTCACCCGTGAGAGCGGTCCGAATTCGAGGTGGGGCCGAGATCACCGGATCAAAAGGAAGACCATATATGATACTTTTGGAGCGCGGTGATGATGAAGCCAACCAGTGGGGGGGAAGAGGGGTCATTGAATTCTCAAATGAATGAATTTGATTTGGATAGCGATAGCCGAGTCCTCTGTATCATACACTTGTACGTGGTCCGCTCTTTGCATGCAAGCAAGTCCTGCAGGGTGTAAGTGTGTGTGTGTGCGTGACGCGGAAAAAAAGGAAAGGAAAGGAAAAGGGGGGGGAAAGCCCCAAAAAAACACAATCATCAAAACCCGTGTGCCATCTTGGAGATTGCTACGTCTGTGCAAAGTATGGGGTATGAATATGGGCGCCTGTGTAGTTCTCCCGAGTGGCTGAAAGGGAACCAAAAAAACAGATGACGCCTGCTAACAGCAAGCGAAGGGGGTGCGGGATGGCGACGTTCGAAACATCGGCTCGGTTCCAGTCCGCCGGGGCAGACGTGCAGTGGAAGAAGAGCTGATCAGATCAGATGAGATGCCTTCGCTCACACCCCCACCCTTTCCCCCCAATATCTAACCGACCAAATTCTCGGGATGTGAGACATGGCAGCGTAAAGGGAGGAAGGGGGGGAAGGGGGGCTTGCGTTGTCTTAGATCGTGTCGGAATAGAGCATTCTGTGTACAGCACTATAGTGATAATCCAGGTCATTCATTCGTATCTCGTATGCGTCGAAAATGCCACAGCGTAAACAAGTTGTGAGTCCAGAGCTGGCTACTGATACACCGCGGCCAGCGCCGAAAAACTTGAGCGCCTGATTGGCTGGTGATGGCATCGGTGGCCAGAAGGGCCAATCATGCAGCGAGCCGTATAAAGAGAGAAGAGGAGGGAGGAGGAGGAGGTTGAGGCATCACAAAGCCGGGTCAGGTTGTCCACAGCCACTCCTCGGTCAGGCTGTCATTGGCGGATCTAGGCCGCGGGGGTGTGTGTACATGCGTCGCTGGTATGTTTCATATAGACATACAGATGTGCCACTCCTATCATGGAGGCGTTGCTGCTGTATGTACAGCTGGACCTAGTAGTATAGACTCGGAATATGCCGTTGCAGGAGTCCCGGAGCCGGACGATATGCTGGATGGCGGCGCGTGTGACGGGCTGCAGCTCGGCACCTGCATATCATTCACTGCAGGTGGCGCGCTCAGGCGGGTGACGATCCTTTGAGCCATGGTACCCTGAGCTGCAGTGGCACGCTGACAGCGTTGATCTTCAGCACGCCAAAGTCGATGCTAGTCAAAGGTGCCCGATAAGAACGACTGGGCGGTGGCTGGTAGAGTCTAGAAAGCCTGCTTCGAGGGCAACTGAACCTAGGCCAACGGCAAGCAAGAGCAGCAACAGCAACAACAAACCACCTCTGCTCAGGTTCTGCTCTGCCCTCGATCTCCTCCTCCTCCTCCTCCTCCTCCTCCGGCCAGATCTTCGTCCACGAGCGAGGCTCAGCTGAGTTAAGAGGTACACTGTCAGCAGCTCCACGGCATACTTTTTGGTCCAAGAGCATCCGATCATGGCCAGGTCAGGCAATAACCATGCTCCAGATGTTTCTACAAAACGGGCGGCTGAGCCACCATATTCGGTCCTAGACAGAGAGATGGTGTGGTGTGGATACTGTAGTAGTAGTAGTAGTAGTAGTAGTCGTCTATGCGAACCCATATCGATACTAGCCCTAGTCGCAGACGCTGTTTTGTCGATTCCGCAAACGTCAACCCACTTCGAGACGAGTAATGGAAATGGCACCAGTGATTGGATACATACCTGGGTAAAATTCAAGGATTCATCGATCATCAGGTGCCAAGTCAATACTATGGTAGTAATGGCCCTTCAGGAGCCGAGCATGTCCTTGGGATTAGAAATATGATGGTCAATTTTCTCGGCCTCCGGCTGTTCCTCTTGTCCTCGTCGGAGTCGACCGTTATGGGTGAAGTTTGCGATCCGGAAAAATATGCCAAGGTCCTCAAACTCAAAATAGCCAGGCCTCGCCGCCAGCAGACCCTCAACGCGATGGGATCATCCTTGATCACAGAGCAAGCGATATCAGATCAGCGCAGAGATAGCGCCGGGTTGGATCGCCAGCGTCAGGTGCATCGCGATGGGATTCGCCCCGTCAGCGACAGGAACAGACACTTGACTAGTGAGCTGTGCCTGAATGCAGACCGGCGCCTCGCTAAACCAGTAATGTTAATGCAAGATGGCGATGGAGCCAAGCTGTCGGGACCGAACTTGGGATAGACGAACGCGATCTGTGCACACTCGCCGCGACGAGGTGGATCTTTTTTTCTCTTCTTCCTCTTCTTCTTCTTTTTTTTTTTTTTTGTTGGACTGGCCGAGATGATGCAAACTCAAAGAGAATTTCAGCTGCCAAGTCCATGCTATGTTATAATTTACTGGCGATTGATGATGGCTCTCCCTCGGACAGCGTTCGTCCGGCCGGCTGCTTGGCGCTAGGAAGTGGGAATGCGAGTGACAGTGTGTGCGTGTGTCGGGTGGTCATGGGCCATGGGCCAAAACAGAGCCAGGTGTGTTTTTGTTGGCCCGTCTAGACCAACCAGATCATATCCCTTCCCTCCTGCACGATGCAAGGCACAGACAGGCCCAATACAGTAGCTCTTGATTCCTCGACCCGAGGGTGCACTGGAGCCAAAGTATGGTGTTGGTTGTGGGTTGCGGGGAAAGAAGTCGAGGTACAGTTGAGTGGATCTATTTAGTGCTTGTTGGGAGGCAAAAGATGATGCGGCGTTTTCAGCCAGGAACCCGCAGAACCGCAGTAGCAGAAGCCAAGTCGTTCGTGCATGAAACGGACATGTGCAGTGTTACCCGTCGATGGGCCAACGTGACTGCTTCCCTTTTGCCCCTTCTCGGAAAGTCGAAACATTCTGGCTCGTATCTGCTCGCGGGTGGAGACTACCACGTTGACTTGTTCGAGGCAGGTGAGCCATCACGTCGTACCGGAAAGACGAGGAGGGGCTCGAGAATGGAAGGTCAGGTCAGGTGAGGTGAGAAAAAATATCTGCCCTCCCTCTCTCAGCTTGGGATTGTGGGTGGATGATTGAGCCATTGCAGGCAAGCGCGGCGATGAAGCATTGATAGTCTGAAGGACATGTGGGCCCTAATACGGCACAACGGGTAAATAGTCATCATCATGGTTGTTGTTGAGGCGGGCTGGGGCGCATACTTACTGTCTGTGTCCTGTCATTTTGTAGCAAAGTACGTGCTGCCCGCCTGGCCCTCACAGCATCCACCCCAATCTACAGCCACCACTCGTTCATAGCATTATAGCCTGTCCAGGAAGGGAGGGGGGGGTGACAACAAAATCATGGCGATATTGTTCAGGGAAAGAGGAGAAGACGTGTGACGCGCATACAAGGGCAGATTGGTGGTGGTGGTGGTGGTGGTGGTGGTGGAAGCTTTGAGAGGAGTGATTGATGAATGCTGACATACCTAACTCGACTTATCGCTTAGTGGGGGATGAGGCGCTGCCAAGGTGACCTGGTAGGGTAAGCACAGACCAACGCTTAAATTCAACACTGATCCTTCAGTGGGTGACAAAGGAGGCAAGGGGGACCTACAGCTGTTTCCGTTTCCCATAGCACGGCCTGGCTAGTGCTGGCCCCAGGGGAGTCCAGGCCCTGGAGTGACATCCTAGGCCCCTGCAACCTGTTGTAGCACCGGCCCTAAGGCCAACAACCCCTGTCCCGTCGAGGCTGCCCTGACCTCAGGGATCCGCCTACTTCCAATCCCCCAAGTCAAACTTCGTGACTTCTGCGGAGAAGAAATACAGTAGCATCACCAACCTGGTCTTCGTCCTTGTCCTGCCACGTCTTCTCCTCGCACACAACGACTCCTTTTTGCCTGCCACTGACCGCAGTACCACACACGACTTGGTCTCTCTTCCCCTCTCCGGCCTTTTCTCTTTTCCCTTTTCCCTTTTCTTTTTTCCCTTCCCTTTCCAGAGAAACCCAGCCAGCCACATGGTGCAGGTGGGCGTGAATGCTAGCTTCTTCAGGGCCACTGTCTTGGGGCGTGGACGACAATAATGTGTGTAGATGTGCAGCATCGGTCCTTGGGCGTTGGACAGACAGGCAGAGGGCAGATAGGCAGAGCGGCAATCTGTACCCTGCGCCGCCTTTGGAGCTATTGATCCAGACTCCATCTACGAACCCCCTCTTACCGAGGGACGCCATCGTGGAGTACACGCCGTTACATGGCATGATCACCGCAACGACAGCATGTGTCACCAACTACCTAGCTGTAGCCTATCACAGCGAAGCATTAGGACCATCCTTGATGCCCTGGGCATGTCAGCCTACACGCCCTGGGAGGGGTGCCTCCTGTTGGCACAAGCCCTGCTGGTGGCAGCGATCTTTTCGCCGATGCCAGGACCCTGCCTGATTTTTGCACACACACACACACACACACACACACATGCAATACGACCCGGTTCCTATAAGCTGCTGTTATAGCCAGCCGCTGCAGCCTCTCGTGTTCGAGAACCATCGGCAGTCATTCCTGTCGGGGGAGGGAAGACGAATCAGGTCCGCTCGAGGTCCAAGAGGACGACTGCGTCTGCCTGGTCCCCTTGGTTTGTTACCCGCGTCGTTAGCCGACTGGTACAGATCAAATCCCGAACCACCGGATGTAGCATTTCCTTTTCCGGCTTCTGACCAAACTTCGACGACGTCTTACTCTCTGTCTTCCCCCTCCCCTCCGCCCCCTGTCTTAAGAAACAGCGGCACGGCTGACACTGCTTTTTAGCAGCAAGAAGTATAGTTATGTACTCGTCCACGTAACGGTCCTGATGGAGTAGACAACCCGTACACCACAGTTGTGTCAAAACTGGTCTGGTCTGGGTTCGTATGCTGTCATGGTATCCACGCCCGACCCGCGAGGTCCACAACCTCTTGGGCATTGTCCACTGCGACTATGATGTGTGTGTGTGTGTCTGATCCTGTCCTCGCACCGGCAGAGATACCGAACAGCAGCCAGTCGTGTGGGTACTGTATAGTAAGTATATGTGTTATGTGTTTGTGCGTGCGCCCTGGGACAAGGCATCCTGTGCGTCTGGAGCCTCCGATCGCACAGCCCGCGATCCTCTCTCATCCTCATCAGTCTCTCTCCGTCGTCTTCTGGGTCCTCGGGCCAGACGAGATGTTCATTCTCCGGGATCAGCCTGTTAGCCCCGTGCCAGTTGTCCCAGTACCTATTTCTGGCCCGCTGGCCCCAGGGGCTACCGAAACTTTGAGCATGACCCATTGACTCGCATTGGCCACTCATGTGCCTGAACCGGGGGATGAAAAGACTTGGCTACGAATACCCCAGTCCAGAACCTCTTTTTTTTTCTCTCTTCTTCCTCTTCGTCCTCTTTTTTTGTTTTTTTTCTTTTTCTTTTGCGCGCTGCACGTTACCCGGCTGCACGCTGCACGGCACGAACCAGACAACTCATCCTCGACCGTGCGTGAGTGGGCTTGACCCGATCAGGATCTGGACCCTCACAGTAGTTCCTGGATCATGGTGGAGAGGGTCCTTTCTGCTGCTGTAACAAGGGTGTTGTTCTTATTTGTTGTGTTGTGTAATTACTCGTTCGTACGCCGTCCTGCAGCCAAGCGAGGAGTCAGGTTGGCACACAAAAGATCCCTCCTCCTCCTAGTTGAAGAGGAGGGGGGGCCGCCAGCAGATCCGATTCCCAACATTCACTCGGCTCGGCATGTCTCGACGGAGGTCGTCGAGAGGGGCAGGGAGTCCCTCCCTCTTTTTTCTACCTCGTTGTCATAGTAAAACTACTACTACTACTACTACTACTATTACGAAACGGTATGAATGGTATAGGATAGGGTCTTCTACTCACTATGATAGTAGTTGGCGATAACCGTTCGAGACCTTAAAACTGTACTTATAGTACGTACTACTACTTAGTAGTTAATCGTAGTAGTGCACTAATGGTAGTGCGGTGTGCTCTTGCAGTCTTGGTATCTCAGGGCCAGCACCAGGGGCGAGCAGCGTCAGGGGCCAGCCCTGGAGGTTTCATCATCACCACCCGCCCATCTTTGCTGGATCAGCGCTGGCTCCCCCTAGCGAGGGGATTTGCATGCAGGGCAGCTAGGATGCAGCCATCAGAACCGGTGCAACATTGCCACAGGGCCGCTCTTTCCCCTGCCACCTTTTCTGTCCCCGCCTCTGTCCAATCTGATTTTGGCAACAACGCACTCAACCGTCCTTTACCTTTTTTTCTCTTCTTTTTTCTCCTTCGTTTTCCTCCCCTTCTCTTTCAAACAACATCATCAGACCAAATCGACCTGGTTCCCTATCTGCTCTCCACCAGTGCACAGGCTCGGTTCATGTTGTTTGCCACCCTTCTCGACCACCGAGTCCCTCTCTGCCTGTTCTAACCAGTTCTCTCTTTGTCGTCGACACGGGTCGATCGATACAATCATTGTGGTCGAGGCGTCGAGATCCAGGACAGGACGAGACTAAAAGGCGGCGGCAATAGGCAGGCCTTTTTTTCTTCTTCTATTTCTTTGAGACTTGTCTCGAGGCTTGGAAGGCTTGCACAACAGGACAACGTTGTCTTGTCGTCCCTGCTGCTTCGTTGTCCTGTTTTCCGTCTTGCCCCCGGCTTGACGCATCGCCATCCTCCACTTGGTATCCCGGGCAAAGCAGTGACCCAGAAGGTCAGCCAGGGGGGTGGTGGTTCAGAGAGAGTGTGTGTGTGAGTGGGCCGCCATCACCTTTTTTTTTTTTCCTGTTCTTTCTCCTCCCCTCGGCCGCAGAATCCACTCCCTGCCATCCAACAAAAACAACAGGGCAGGGCAGTCATCGTCACAGGAAAGGAAGAGAGAAGAAAAAAAGGAAAAAAAGACAACACCACCACCACCACCATCACAGTCCTCAGCAAGTCGTCATCAACCTCCTGTTCGGATGAACGGCGTCAACCTTTAGACGGCTGGTCTCTCTCTTTCTCTCCTCTCTCTCCTCTCCCTTCCCTTTTTCATTGGTCATTGCCACTCTCCGGGCCTCCCGTCATCTCTAGTCAGCCTCCCTATCCATTCACCATCCCAACAAGCCAGCAAGTCAGTATCAGACTTCCCAGCCAGCCAGCAAGCCTCCCGCCGCAGGCACCCCGCATTACCCCTGTTGGCCCTGCTGAACGCTCCCACTAGGGAACGGGAATACTGGGATTTGCCCGTCTCAGCCTCACACAAAGGTCACTGGATCCCCAAAGCGCAGCGCCGCCGTCCCATTTCTCCCTTTGGTCCTCCTCCCTGCCCTCCCTTTCCCGGGACATCAGCGCTCCAGCCGCGATCTTTCTCTCTCTCTCTCTCTCTCTCTCTCTCCCCTCCCCTAGAAAAGAGATCTGCACACATACAGACAAGACAGAGATGGCGGCCAATTTTCGATCCGTCAACCCATCCTCGGGCTTATTGTTTCCTGGTGCAGCAAAGGACGAGATGACAGTCCAATCATCTACGACCCCCCGCCCAGGTACAGCCCCTCAATCCCTTCCACCTCCGCAGCAGCACACAATGGATGATGCAACCACTCCTACCCGGGCCACTTTTGGCGGCAACGCAATGGCTCACCAGAAGCCGCTGCCCAACTCATCATTCCCCGAGGATGCCAAGGTGCCCGAGGACACTGCCGGCAAGAAGGGTCACAAGCGGAACAACTCCCAAAACTCGAAACGATCGAGGGACTCGGCCGAGTTGATGGATGTAGACGAGTCCGATAACGACACCGCAGGCGAGGAGTCAGACGGAGAGGGCAGCGTCAACGCCGACGGGACACGGTCGAGCAAGAAGAAGAAGGGCAACCAGCGCTTCTACTGCAGAGACTACCCCCCGTGCACCCTGAGCTTCACCCGAAGTGAGCATCTCGCGAGGCATATCAGGTAAGCACACACACACACACACACACACACACACACACACACACACACACACATACATACACACACACCTCATCACAGTTGCCATCCTTGATGAGACAGGCCCCTTGCTGTCTTGTTTGCCTGCTGTGCTGGTGTTGGTACTGGTGATACTGACAGAAGGCCCTCCTTCCTCTTTTTTTTCTTCCCCATCAGGAAACACACTGGCGAGCGTCCATTTCAATGCCACTGTCAACGTCGATTTTCCCGCCTCGACAACCTTCGACAGCATGCCCAGACCGTTCATGTCAACGAGGACATCCCTTACGACTCCCTTGCCGCGACCGGTACGAGATACCAGAGGCAGATCCGGACGGACAGGGTGCAGCGTGGAGGTCGGGCCAGAGCGTCGACGGCCGGCAGCGTGGGTGCTCCTCCCCGTGGCCACTCCAAGTCGCTCTCTACCTCGAGCATCGCCAGTATCAGCTCGCTGGGCTCGGCCTACAGCAGCAGAGATGACATCCGAAGACGGCCACCGCCACTGGTCATGGCCGATCCGAATGCTCGTCTGTCTGTTGAATCCTACCGCAGTGTCGGCTCTACACAATACCCCTACCGCCAGACTTCCCCGAGTGACTACAGCACCCCGACGTCTGCTACCTTCTCCACTGGTCAGAGCAGTCCTCGCTGGGGCTCTGTTGTTGGCTCGCCGGCGACGTCGTACTCACGCCACGCCATGTATCCATCCGGGTCGCGCACACCCGGCCGAAGGTTGAGCGTGCCCTCCGGAGGCAATCCCTTCCAGTCTCCCATCGGGCCTGGCGGTCTTGGGAGGCCCATCTTCGGGCCTGGCCCCCTGAACACCTCCAACTCTGCTGCGCTGTCCTCGCCTGTCGGTAGCTACCTCGGCTCTCCCACCACGTCAGCAGGCGGCTGGTCACGACGGGAGTCCCTCTCCAGCACTGCCGAAGAGGCCTGGCGCAGGAGGACCTGGCATCCCGACAGCAGCAACTTCACCACACCTGGGAGTCGGTTGAGCCAGGTCATCACGTCGTCCCAGCTCCACCCAGGCCCTGAGCCGCTGCCTGCCATGAACAGCAACGCACCTCACCAACAGCAGCACCAACAGCAGCAACAACAGCAACAACAACAGACCGTGCGCCTGCCCGGCATCGACTCCTTGCTCCCACGACCTGGCCAATCGCTGGGCGTCCCCTCCAGGGATCCTTCTCCCATGATGATCGACCGCTCCCACGGGGCGCCGCTGCTCCCGTCTGCTAACATCTCGGACGAACGGCGCAACATGCCGCAGTGGGACATGGGCTTGCACCGCGGTCTCACCCGGCTGGACATCAACAACAATACGACCCCGCCGCCTCCTGCCAGGGACGGTGCCGGGGTCTGGGCCAGTGAGGTTCACCAGGCCATGGATCGTGTCGAGCAGCCTCGGCAGTACCAGCCCACCGTCCGATTCGAGCCTGAGCCCCAGATCGTCCACCCACCGCGGCAGCAGCCACCGCCGACGGCCGCTCACATCGTACCCAGTGGGCCACCTCGCGGTCATCAACACACAATGTCGGCGCCCCTGGTCTCGACGAACCGAGAGGTCAAGCGGCACGGATGGTACAATGGCCCAGTCACCGTTCATGAGGACAGGGTCCTCGAAGCACGGCCTCACGTCGACCGGCTTGAGCACCCGAATCTACATGCTTTCACCGGGTTCCCCGCCCGAGGCGGGGACTCAGACCGCCGTCCAGGGGACAACCCTGACTCGAGGCGTTTCGATGCCCTCGTTGCCGTCGCGACCGGCGAGTCGACTGCCACGGCGTGCTAGGAAGGCCCGTCGAGTCTTGTGTGGTGAGCACCAGCACAACATCCCGGGCTCGAGCTTTCTTGATGCACATATTGTCTAGAAGGGGTGTCACAGAAAAACCTGCTCTCCACTACACGAAATGACAAGTGACGACCTTATGACGACGACCGTTCTATTTTGACTGCTCAACAACAATTCAGAGTTTTTCAACATGCATCAGGTCGGCAAGTTCTGATAAACGACATTCGTTACGAGGTCTTGGTTTTTTTTTTTCTTTTTGCTTCCCCACATCATTGATGTCCTTCCGACATTTGTTCTGGGTGGATGATACTATTTCTGTTTTGGGGGGTTTTTTTTTTTGATACCAGGTCGGCAGTCTGACTTTCATTTTGACTTTACTCCGGGTTTGCGAGGCGTTTTCGAGGTGACGCTTTTTAGTCTTGCGTTTGTCACGGTGGTCTCCGTCTCCTTTTTCTTTTCCTCTTGGGCTGGCTCTCGTGCTATCTACTGTTCAGCGTTACTACTGCATTGTCTGTTTTCCTTGTGATACGTTTCTTTGTTTTCTTTTCTCTTTGCTTCTCTGGATTGGCAGCACACATACTACTCGCTATCAGGTTCGGTACACTTTCCTATTGGGTTGATTCCATTGATTATCTTTTTCTATTATTTTCTTTTGCTGGTTTGGACAGTCTGGACGGGAAATATACATGGGCCTCCCGCGTCGACGAAAATATAGATGAGACACGCTTTTTCTTTTGCCTCTGCTCTGCTCAGTTCCCCAATTATCTATACGATTGAGGTTGGTTGCGCATACTCGCACTCTTCGCTTCCATGCGAGGAGAAAGAGAAATTGATGGCGCGGGTGAGACGGTGGATTGGCAGGCACTCCTGGCTCTTCTTCAAATGATACCCCAAACATTTTGGAATCTTGGGAAGGGAGGTCTTTTGATCCATCGCGAAAGAATAGGCGGGCAAGGCGGTCTGATTTTTTTTCTTTATTTGTTGGTCAAGGGAGGTGAGCGACTCTGATTGTTTCTTGTTTGGTTTTTTGGTTTTGTTTTTTTTGTTTTGTTTTTTTGGAGCTTGGCTCTACTGTTTCTGTTTGGTCTGATGGGATGGATTTGATACCCACAGAATTTTGAATTCTACTTTTCAACCCCAATAGCACGAGACTATTATTACTGCGTGAGGTTCCTGGTGACTGCTGGCCTTTCTCTACGGCAGTATCTATATCGCCACATACCTCTAAATAGGGGAAGATCATGCCACGGTTCTCACTCATCGTGGATCAAAGGCTGACTCCTTGTGTGTGTAGGGCCATCATGTAAGCTGCAGGTATCCTTGGCTGCCACACCAGGCCATTCAGGGCGTTCATTGCTGACGGACCTGCCGCCGTATGATGATCACTCGCAGTCAGTCGGATCAGAACAACCGATAGCGCGAGGCTTGGGGAGGGAAGGAAGATCATATGGGTAGACCGTCTGTCTCTCCCCTCACTCACTGGATAGTTTTTTTTGAGGGCCTGCTTGGGTTGATGATACCTTGGTAGCGATCACAAGGCTTTCCTCATCTAAGTGGAGGCCATTAATGTGTTCATTCCCTTCCTCCCCCCCCCCTTTTTTTCTGTCGAGATCCTACTTTTTGTGTGTGTATTTATTTATTCACCCTTGCATAATTCTTTTATCTTGTTTGTTTGGTTTTTTTTTTTTTTTTCACGACATCACCCGACGTTACCGCCAGTAATTTTTTTTTTTTTAATCAAGTCACGTCCCGCCCACCAATCCCCTCCTTGCCCTTGGAAAACCCCACCCAGTTCAAAACCGCGTCGCAGAAGCGAAGGGGGGTGGCATAAGACGCCTCTCACATGCATGCATGCATAAAGTAGCAGTACTACGAGAGTGGAGGATGGGAATGGATGGATGGATGGATGGATGGATGATCCCCATATCGTGCAACCACAGGCCCGGCCGTCTCAGATCCCCCCCAATGTCGTCACTGTGCAGGGGGGAGGGGGGAGGGAGGAGGGGTCGCGTCTTGCAGTGCAGGGTTGTGGTGGGGCGTTTCCCTTTTTTTTTCTTTCTTTCTTACCTGTTCACTCTCCACCTTTTTTTAGGAGGGGTTCAGTGGAATGATCAGCGTGAAGTGGTGAGCAGGGGTTCCCTTTCTTTTTTTTTTGGAAAAAAAATATGGGTAGAGGGGGGGTCTTTTGACTTCCGTCGATGGAATTTTCGATATGCTTGGACATGTCGCGAAGAGAAAGGAGGAGGAGCAGGAGGAGGAGGAGGAGGATGCGTGTGTGATGAGAAGACGGCTTTCTGATGTTAGCGTTGGCTGATGTACTACTTACTCTATATACAAATATAGATGTAGATAAAGACTAGGAGACGGACAGCCTTATGGCGACATTGTTTCTGTGTCGATGAGTTTCGAGGCCGGTACATTATTGATCATTTTTATACCGTCTTGATCTGTGCATGGACATAACTTGCTCCAAGTTATATCCTCAAGAGGAAGATGTAGACACCTCTCGCAAAAGCCTTCTTTCTTCATCTTCATATCAAATGACCACACAATAGAGGTTTACAAGATACTGTTACATAGCCAGTACTACGTACGTACTATAATATCAATCAGCAATGGCACCCCCAGATGAGTGCGTGTGGCTTGACCCCGGGCCAGAAACAAGGATCTGCCTGAAGGGGAAAGGGGGGGGAGGCTTGTTTACCCGCGAGACAAATATGACGTCGACAGGTCACCAGCCACACCACTCACTCATGCATGGGCGGGCGCTCAGAACTATGAAGTAACAACGTATGTACGTACGCAATCCATAACGATGGGCGTGCATGTGAGTGGCGCGCCGTCATACCGGAAGGACAGGACAGGGTGTTGGCTCGAATCAAGGCAGCTGGCCCCTCCCTTAGGCTGGCAGGGCTGATATCATATGGCTTTCGAAGGGGTGCGTGGGCGAGATATCCGTTGGAATGGTTGTTTTTCGATATAAGAAGGGGCTGCGTTGGTCGGAGGCCAGGTGCCACTGGCGAAGGACCTCGGGACCACTTTGGATGTGATATCCACATCTTGTTACTCCTTCCTGGACTCTTGTTTTTACTCGACAATATCAAGTCTGCGTGTGTCTATGTTGAAATATCTTGTACTGATCAGCTGCCTCATCGCTCCTATCATCTGTCAGTCGTCCACCTTTTTTTAATCCCTCTTAACATTATCTATTATTTTCTCCTGATCAAGGCTGACAATACCTCATCATCAACAATAACAGACTACCTCTACTTCGTCAACCCTCCCCATCACCACCAGCCCCAACCCACAATGGCCGACACCGCCGCCGCCCAGAACGCCCAAAAGGGCCTGACCCAAGAGGAGAAGAAGAAGCAGACATGGGGCGAGTACGGCTCCCAGGTCTACAACGAGCAGTATGAGAAGTGGATGCCGTGGATCGAGGACTTTTACCTGCGCTGGTTCACCAAAGACAACAAGGCCAGCTACGCCACCAAAGGTGCGTCTATTCTTCTCTCTCTCTCTCTCTCTCTCTCTCTCTCTCTCTCTCTCATACCTGTTGCTATCCATCTACACCCTTTTTCATCATCCAAAAGGCGCAGTTTTTATTTAAAAATCAAAGCAACCCTCGCTAACAAGTTCATCTCCCGTCCCGCCCACAGGCACCCTCGACAAATCCAAAGTCACCGGCATCCAGCAGGTCGACACCCTCCAAGACGGTGTGCACGGCCTCGTCGCCGGCCAGGTCGGGCAGGGCGGCCTCTTCCAGCCCGTGGGCGACGCCGCCTCCAAGGAAGGCATCAACCGCGCCGAGCGCCAGGGCAAGGACGACTCCGGCAGCTACGCGCCCGGCGCCGCGGGCTCGGTCGTCAACCCTATTGCCCAGGGCGGCAAGACCGCGGGGAACACGCTGGTGGAGGGGGGGAAGAGCGCCGGCGGGATGGTGGGCGGGCTGTTTGGTGGTGGTGGTGGTGGTGGTAAGAAGAAGGAGGCGCAGAAGTGAGGGGGGGAAATGATAATAATGTGAGCGTGAAGTGAAGTAATAATCTGCTCAGGGGTTTGGAGACACAATGCTCACATAACTCTGCTTGCCTTTTTTTTCTTCTTTTTTCTTTCCTTTCTTCCTTTTTTCCCCTTGTCTGATGGGGATTTTCGCCTCTTGTATTTCCTTTCCTCCGTCGTTTTGTCTATCATGACCAACATCTACCTGTATACCCCGTCTATCAACGTTTCATGAAGTTTTTAAATTCAGTATGATACCATCACTAAGCAATTCGCTGGGCAACATCTTCACAACAGACACTGGAACTTGTTTCCAAACACGCGTATTTCTCCATTATGCCACTGCAGTTATGACATGCTGTTTGTTTTTGCGTGTCCATGGTGAACAAGCTGTCAAGCTGGTGCTAGTATATTAACCCTCAAGAGCACGCCGAGCATGCCATACACTGTCTTGTAGATATCCTCGTGTCAGCCTGGGTGATCTCTCTCCACAACACGCCTCACCTCCATATCATAATCACCTCACGTCATTACATCTAATAACAGTCAGTCTAAAATGGCGATGGGGACGTGGGACACAAAAGTCTCTAGACGGGTAGACGAGGATAGAGAACAGCAGTATTTGGGTTCCTTTCTTGAAAGTGACCTGCGAGCTAGAATTCCTCAAATCTTCAAATGGGGGAGGGGCATTCTTTAAAAAGAAAAGAAAAGAAAAAAACAAGCCTCCTCCATCGCATGTATCCCAACCCTGAGTATAGCCCACCCACCCACCAGGCTACCCATGACCATCCATCCTATGGATCCAACCGCCTGCCCAGGGTGACTAACGGCCACTGTTGCAAACCACTCGACTCCCCTCCATAGCCCCGTCCACAATGTGCCGATGACTCTGCCCCTCATGCTGCAGAGGAAACTTTGGGCGCCAAACTGTCACACGTCCCGCATGTTTCTTGGATCTGGTCGGTCCGTGGGGGAGACCTGCCTGGTGTCAGCCCCTGAGGTTCAACAACATCTCCCTTCCCTTTCTCTCCTCCGTGAAAAAGGGGGGTTTAGTGGTGGCACGAGACCACAGCCCCAGGGTCTACCCATCAAGGGAATAAACAATCATCAGACGTACCAATGGTGTTGTGGACCGAATCGAGGAAACTTGTCCCCATCAGCGGTGGGTGGACAACGGGATGGGGGTTTGTCTTGGGTTGATGCCCTAGAGGCGCCGCATGTTCTCGGGGCTGTAGATGCGCACATCTACGCCGGTCAGCATCGAGGATGCGAGGGCAGCGGGGTGGTCGTTGTAGCGGACCGTGAGGTAGGGCGCGTATCCCTGAATGTTGATGGGCTGGACGCGGTGCCGCATGAGCTTGATGCCCACAAAGGAGGTGCCGATTACACACATGGTGGGCGATGTGATGAGACTGTGGAGGGAACAGAACAATGGTGTTGATGGGGTTTGGGAAGACGGTGGAGAAGAGATTCTGCTCCAGAGGCTGTGTGGTTGAAAGAAAGGATTGTTTGTTGTTTTGAGAGAGTTGGCTCGGAAGGGGGGCAGACATGTGGAAAAGGGCATGCAGGTTGCTTAGTCGGCAGTGCCTCAGGGAGAAGATAAGGAGTGCATGTGGTGGGTTTTGCGTCGTGCTTGGGAACCCCCGGAAAGCTCTGGCAGGCTGGCAGGCTGGCAGAGCACACCCTACGTCGAGACCTGACCTTGACTGCACACAAGGTTGGGAAGAGGATGCAGCTTGGTATAGACTTTATGAGCTGTGAGTGACCCTGGATCTCCCCAGGCATATGAGGAGGAGTCGTGTCTTGTTGGATGTTCAAGCCAGCTTTCCTGTGATGGCCACATCTGTCCACCAGGTATGACCAGACCACTCCCATTGTTTTGCTGAAGCAAAAGGCCAACATCAAGAGACTGTCAGCCTACACAAACCAAGCCTTCTTCATTGGTTGTGGAGGGTCACGCTGCTCCAGCTAGAGCATGGTGCTCCTCCTCCTCCTCCTCCTCCTCCTCCTCCTCTTCTTCTTCTTCTTCCTCCTCTTCTTCCTCCTCCTCACATGCGACGGCGTCGTCGATTCCGGCCTCCACCAAACGCCGCATCCACCATCTCCATGATGATGAGGCGGACCACATAGTCCTTGATGAGGGCCCAGGCCTGTTCCTTCCTGTACCAAGGCATAGCATTCCACCCCACCACCCAGGCGCTGAAGATGATCCCAGCCAACATGCCGCGCTCCATCCACAGCGCGACCACAAAGCTGCCGTACCGCAGCGCCCAGAGCAGCGCGGCCTCGAGCGCCATGGCCGGCCAGAAGTAGCCGGGCAGCCACAGCCCCAGCACGACCTCGTTGTGCACGATATGCGCCTGTCCGTCCCGGACCTGGACGTCTGCGCCAGGGCTGGGCACGGTGAGGGTCAAGGCCAAGGGCGAGGCCACGGAGGCGATGTACCAGTGCAGGACGGCGGCGCCCATGGTCAGGACGGGGGAGAGCACGCGGTCGACCAGGCGGGGCCCGTCCAGGTAGGTGACGTAGTCGGGCTGCGTCAGCCACGAGACGGGCGTGAAGGGGCTGGCGGTGCTGAACAGGAAGATGCCGAGGGCGACGGCGGCGATGCGTCGTAGGAGAAGGTTGGGGGTCTGGGCGGCGCCGCCTCTGGTGCCGGCGTAGTCGGCCATCACGGAGTGTGAGTCACCTGCTTTTGGCAGTTGAGAGGTTGATGGGATGGTTTTCTTTGTGGATGATGAGGGGGGAGAGGGTGGACCTTTTGGGGTGTGGTTGCTGTGATCAAAATTTCGAGACTTGTGTGGTAGAGCCTTTTCTGTTCTCTCTCCTTTTTTTTTTCTTTCTTTCTTCCTTCTTTTTTGACTCTTTGTTCTGGACACGATTGCCACAGTTCCGTGGTTTGAGGCTTTGTGTGTCCAAAGAACCTTCGAGAAGGTCAGCTAGGCCGTGACCACCAGCTGACCAAGAGGAAACAGTTGAGAGTGACTTCTATCTTGTGTCCATCACTGACTCAACTTGGAAATGGGGTTTGAGAGTTGGTATTTTTTTTATTTTTTATTTTTATTTTATTTTTTTGCATGTGAGACAAGACGGCAAGCTGCTGTGAGCCCTTTATGCCTGCTACGGTAGGGGCTGGTATTTAGCAGCTTTGCGCCCGTCATTTGTACTTGGATGTGAAGTATATGTGTGTGTGTAACTGGGCACAGCCTATCTTTTCTCTGCTCCCTGAAAATATTTCACCATGGAATGAGTAGGTTACTTGAAACTTTACATTCAACCTGTCTGAAGTGTAAAATGAGATGAGATGCTGCTGTATTTCTTCACCCAGGTCACCTGTTGGTACCAATCAAATGTTACAGCACTAGACTGTTCAGAGGAGTGAGTGTTCTTCAGCGCCTGAATTCAGCACACCAGACACACTGTAAGACGCATGCAGCCTGAACAGTGGGTGTGAAACAGAAAGGGAAAGAAAAAGAACAACCGGGGGCAGAAAAACAAAAGAAAACAATGGTGAGTGTAAACAATATGCAGCAAAATGTGCTGGAAGTAACTATAAACATTTATAGAATAAATTAAAATAGATTAGCTGGAACAAGTTGTCGGGGCGTGAGGTGATCATCAAGACTGACCAGCCAAGCAGAGAAAAAAACACTCTGGAAAAAGGCCAATTTCACCCCTAGCCCTATATTTTTCAACCCTGGAGGCCAAGTACAAATCACTATCCGCACTGCAGTAGGTCTCAATTTGGAAGGTCTCGAGCAGGCAGAGGAACAAGTTAAAAGAAAGGGGAGAAATAAGGAGCAAAAGAATTAAAGAGAAAAGAAAGGAAGAGGAAGAGGAAAAAAGAAAGAAGACAAGACAGAAAAGGGGGGGGGGGGAGGGCTGGACTCCAGGCGCAAGAGAAGGCCAGCAGCACCAGCTGTTGGACTACCAGCTGTTAATGAGAATAGAGAGAGTAGATACCTACCTAGAAAGCCACGGTTAAATGCCTACACTGAGATTTGTATTTTATGAATGGCCTCTTGTGCAGCAATTAGGAAGCAAGAAAACCAGGCAAGGCAGGGAGAATAGACACGTATCAACTCTCACTTTATTTTGATAGGTTTTTTAGGGGGGGTCGGGGGGTTTTTTTTTGGTTTTTTTTTGGTCGCGCCTGGAATTATCCTCTCCTGCTCTATTTTGGCCCCTCAGGCGTTGTTTATTTCATCTCGCTGACGTAGCGACGGTTGATTGAACCGTTGCGTTGTAACCAGGGCGCTCAGAAACCTTGGAACTGCTTGCTGACTGGATGAATTACGACGGGCTGAGAAGCTTCTGCCTGGCACGCCTAAGCTTGTTGATCATCTTCGAGTGCAACCTCTTTTTCTCCCGCGATGAGTCTCATCAAATTAGGTGTGAGTCATCGGTTCTGGTGAGGCTTGATGCCCGGATAGCGGTGTAGCTTTCGGTGAACAGAAACGTCTCACCAAGGGACGAGGGTGAAGGAATGATGATGGTCGAGCCTTGCAAGGAGGGGAGTGATTAGTTTTTCAAGGAGGGATTTATTATTTATATCGTGAGGGTTACTCATCAAGGCAAGCGCATCGATCGCCCATGGTTGTTCAGCTCACCAGCATTACCAATGCCTTTTTTTTTTTTAAATGGCAACTACTATGTGATTTGTCTTGAGCTTGAATTTTGGCCATGTCTGACGACAGGCTGGCTCCCTTGCAAGTATAGTGACAGGGCCTGAAGAGACGGCAGAGAAGTGCCGGAAATGAACAGACTCGTTATGGCGATGGATATGGGAAATGACATTTTGCTACAATTATGTAAATACGTGTTATGTATATATATAATATTTATATTTGTGTCTGTGTGTCTGTGTCTCTAGATTAGCTTTTTTTTTTTTTTTTTTTAAAAAAAAAAGAAAGTGTATAATTATACACACACCACTTTCCAGATGCCAACGTAGCCGCGAATTCATGCTGTTATCGGACGTCTGATCCTCCGAAGGAATTGTAGCAGGTAGGTAATATAAGGGTAGGACAGGCCCCGTAGGATCTATTGGGCGATAGCGAAATTGGCCGATGGAACGATATCGCCCGTGCCTCTGCTGTAAGTACAACTCTCCCTCCCCCCACAGTGCAACGCCCTCCCCCTCCCCCCAAAAAGTTCAATGGCCCCCCACCCCTATTGATCCAGGCCCTGAGCATTGACGTGTGTTGTATGATCACTAGTCAGGCTCTTCTTCAGCCCCAGTAATCTATCTCTCCCACCACCCCAAACAGTGGTGGCTGATGAGAGGAGTTGCAGCCCGAGACACACACCGTCCAGACTCCTCCCCCCCCCCCAAAAGAAATGTTACCTCAAGGCACTCTTGTCCAAATTTGGCCGCCTGCAGGATGGTGGAAGGAGGACCCGCTTGGCCGGCCTCGGGTACGGCAGATTCCTGCAGGCCAAGGGGGGGAGGGGGAAGAGGGGGGAGGGGGTGATGGTGAGCTGGTCTTGATTGGGCTCCCGTGCCACACCCCTCGCTTCACCATCCAATAGACAAAAGGGCAGAGAGAGGGGGGCAACCACTATACCGCGTTCAGGACGTCACTCTTCATTCCCTCGGAGCTCCAACCCAAGGGTTGTTTGCACCCAATGAAAAAGAAAGGCGGCCCGTTTACTCCTCCGCCGTTCCGGAACGTCGAGCAACACAAGACATCCATCCCCTCACAGAACGTGACCTGACGTGACCACCACTTACGTTGTTGCTTTTTATCCAAGGTCGGCACCTTCGGGAACGATTACGTCGTGCGTCAAGGGGGAGAGACACACAAATACACACACACAGAGAGAGAGAGAGCACGCGCGCTCTTGCTGCTGCTGCTCCAACACACTTCTCCAACAAGGATCGCTGCTCACCTGCATCCTCGCCCTCTTGGTCACATTGCATCGCCTCGCATCTCCCCCCCCCCCCGACCATTCCTGCCTACTTTCTACTATTACCTTGCTCGCTTTCCCTTACTCATTACTGCGCCGCAATGGCATTTATCCACCAACACCACCAGGCTCCTGGTGCTGCCTTGGGTCAAGGTCGGCACCGCGAGAGAAGAAGCGGCGGCGGCGGCGGCGTCGGCTCCTCATCGCTCCACCCACTGATCATGCCCGTCTCGCCCTCCACCTCGTCGACAGAAGCAGCAGCCTACGCCGATCCCCGCTCAGCCTCCTCTTCTTACTCAGCAACATCAACAACCACAACATTATCATCAGCAACATTCTCCCCGACCCTGTCTGACGATCACAACTACGACGACGAGGACGACGACGATAACGACGACGATGACAATGACAACGATGTAAACAACGACAATGCCTCCTCCTCGATGACGGCGGCTGGTGCTGCTGCTGCTGCTGCTGCGCTTTCGGCACGGCCGGCGGCGAAGAGCGTCAAGACCGGGAGGACCCCCAGCAGATATGACTGGACCAAGTACATGACGACAATCAAACGACTTTACATAGACGAGGACAAGACGCTAAGAGAGGTATTGGAAATAATGGAGCGGGAACACAATTTCATTGCAACGTAAGCAAGCAGTGGTGGCCAGAGAGATCCTTCTCCTCCTCCCCGGCCCCCTTCTCACTCTTCCCCCCCCCCCCATCCCCCCAGAGGAGGATCCTCTTTTTAGTGCTGACATATATACTAAAAATTGTTCTTTTTTCTTTTTAAACAATAATACAGACCAAGGATGGTCAAGACGCGCTTAAAAAAATGGGGCTACACCAAAAACGTCAGCGTAAAGACCGAAGAGGTTCAGTCGCTGATGGAACTCATCTTTGACGCCGAGAGCCAGGGGGACGTCCGTCGAAACTCGACCGAGGTGACGCTCGCCACGGGGCGGCGGGTCGGCCTGGACAGGGTGGCCGCCCATCTTCGGCGCAAGAGGCTCCCGTCGCATGTCGTGCAGAAGGCGTCCTCGCATGTCGTCTCCATGGCCCGCTATGGCCGGTCGCCGTCGCCCAGGGCCACGCTGATCGACAGTCCCGCCGTCTTCCGCGTCTCGGAGCACATCCTAACCGACCTGCACTCATATGTCTATGCCTACTCGGGCAATCCGACGCGGGAGAACATGGTGATCACGAATAATGCACAGGACAAGCCCGTGTACGACCTCGTCATCTCGGCACGGAACTTCATCTCCCAGGACAAGATGCCCGAGGCCCTGGCCCTGCTGCGCAAGGCCCCCGACCAGATCAAACAGCTGCTCGACTCCAACCTGATGACCATCCCGCGCTGCCTCTTCCTCCTCTTCATCAACCTCCTCAGCATACCGGGCATCCAGCAGCTGAGCGAGAGCATCAAGCAGCGCCTGAACCTGGTCATCAAGGCCCTGGTGAGATATGTCGCCGCGCTGGCCACGGACTCGACCACCCTGAACTGGCCCGAGGGCCATCCGCTGCGCCGCGTCCTGCTCAACCTGAACCAGGCCGACGACGAGGAGCTCCTCGAGGTCCTCATCCGCGGGTACAAGCGCATCCTGCTGTCCTTTGAGTCCTTCCCCGACGCATCCACAAGAGGGCGCACCGTCCCGGCGTGGCTCGACCTGGGCGACGCCGTGGGGTTCGAGACCATCCCCGTCGAGAACCTCGAGTCGGCCCTGTGGAAGGACTACCAGAGCCGCATGGCGTCCAGCCCCCACCAGAGGCCGCCCGTCCGGCAGCTGCTGTGGATGGCCGAGCTGGAGCGCCAAAAGGTGCGGGCGCGCGGCATCCCGACCCAGCGGCTGCAGGACCTCTACAAGATGACGCTCGCTGCCTGCGAGGACAACGACGACCCCTATGCGCTCCTAGCCGAGCTCAACTGCCACTACTACCTCGCGGGCATCTACCAGAAGGAAGACCAGCGCGCCCTGGCCGAGGACCACATGCGCAAGAGCATAGACCGGTGCAACCTGAGGGGGGAGACGGGCAGTGCAGCACGGCTGATGACGGAACTGCAAGGGTGGCTGCGCGAATGGGGCGAGAAGGAGAAGGTGGAGGCTATGCAGCTTGAGATCACCGGTCAGATGAGTAATCTGGGCTTGGATCTCTCAGGATCGGAAGAAGACGAGATATGAAGAAGAAGAAAGAAAGAGAAAGAAAAAAAAAGAAGAATGGCCTGACTATTATTATTAGTAATAATGAACTTAAGAGAAAGAAGGGAGGGGGGGAGACGAGGGGGAGGAGGGGGAGGAGGAGAAGGAGGAGGAGGAAAAGAAGAAGAAAAACAGAGCGTAATGTTACATTGATTGTCGTGCGCAAACTCTGGTTCGTCTTAGTAGTACTTCGTCCTGCTGCTGCGATCGGGGGGGTCCGATGGGCTGCTGCAGCCCGGCTGTTGGACAAAATGTAATAATTAATAGATGATTCTCCTGAATGATTATTCCGCTGCCTGACACCACAGTAGCCTCTTTTTCAAAATAAAAATAAACAATCTAATCGGAACCTGACGTCAATACGGATTCCTTTGTTCACGATCTTTTTTCTTTTTCTTCTACGGGTTGTCGCTTACTTGTCAAGGACGTCTGCCTTGGAATTTTGCTGAGTGATCATCAGGTGGTATTGTAATCCGAGTCACATGCTAATACTCCCCATTTTTTTTTTCTTACTTCTTTTTTTCTTCTTTCTTGGTTCTCCTTGTTGCATTGCCCAAATTCAGTGCTTATCACTCGAGAGAAAAAACCAATAGTGGCTGGATACCTCGGACTACAGTTTGGCTGCCTGACTACTAAGCTCATTACTGTGCCGTACATCTTTCCTTTTTTCTCTCTCTCTCTCTCTCTCTCTGTTGAGTACTCCACCATAGAGGCTGTGTCTGCAGTACGTCGGGCAAGTCGGCCGCCGCCGCGATGGATCTTGTGACCTTGTGATACCTTTCTGATCCTCTCTGTTTTGGTTTCCTTCTGGGTATTCCCCTTCCCCTCTGTTGAGTGGTGTTTCTTCTCCTAGAACCCGCCAATCAAGTATTCGCATCTCTCGTGTCCCGACCTGGCACGCATTCCCCTGAGGTTTCTGCCCCCCCCCCCCAAAAAAAATCGCAGGAATAAGCCCAAGACACTTTGTGATAGGCCGCAGGCTGCGCGCCATGTATGGTCCACCCCAAATTGCGGAAATGCGCAATCCGGCGAGTCTGACAGGTTTTCGGTCATGTGAACACCTTTCAAGTTTTCTTCTTTGCTTTTTCTGATCCTTTTCTTTTCGGGGTGGCTTACAGAATCGCAAAAAGCCACACTCGCACTCCTCCCTTCCCCCCACCCCTTCTTTCCGACCCCTCCTTCTTTTCTCCCTCGCCCTACTGGCCTTGATGATTACCATGATGACACACCCAATCCAGAGACATAACTCTGTTTCTGGCCCCCGGAACGTCCTCGGCTTATCTCACTCACTCACACACACACACACACACACACGAGCCCACGTGGCTCCGCCTTGTAAGGCTGAACTGCGCTTGTGCTACCCGTATATGTCTGCTTACCTGCAGCATCGTATCGTCATCAACTAACTTGTGTGACTCGATCTGTTCCTGCGGCGTCACCGCAGCCATTCCATATCCACCACCAGAAGGGAGGAGGAAAAAGGGAGGGGTGTCTCCGATCCTGGTTTGTGAGCAGGAAAACCAGGCGTTCGGGCTGCCCTTGTAAGGGCTCGGCCGCCGCCCTGCCACGATTTTCGGGCCATCAAGACGCGGAAGATCCTTCCCCTAACTCAGTATTACTGAGCAGGATGGATATTCTCGGTGCAGCAACGGTGGCTAGCGGCTGGTGGTGCCTTGGACCCCATGAGGCTCTTCGTGATGACTCCTCGCTCCTTGGGGGCTGCACTGGGCTGTGTCCTTTGGAGGACGATGTCTACCTAGAGGCAGAGAATTATTTAAGAGCCTGATATGACCGGCTCTGAAGATGAGGTTTGATCTGTCAATCCATCAACATTCTTCAACAAGCATCCCATCAGCATCACCAGCAACAGACCTTTCAAGACAATACTCGTCTTTGTTCATCTTAAGTCTTAGCAAAGAGATTCAAGTCAATCCTCTCCCAACCCACCATTCAAAATGCGTTCCTCCACTCTCATCGCTGCTGCCATTTCCATGATGCTGTCTCTGGCAGCCAGCCAGCCTGTTCCCGTCCCAGAGGCTGAGAACGCTGCCGCCCGCGACGTCGAGTCCATCAATGTACGTAATAACCCCTATCAAGTCCCATTCATCAGCACGGATCTGGACATGGACATAATCACTAACTCGAGACCTTTATATAGTGCGTCACTACCTGCTAAATGCAACAATGTCAGGTATCCGACATTGAACATCAGCGGCAATACCGCTCGCTCGATGAATACCTTTCTTTCTGTTGGAACGAGTTTTACCGCATACGAGGGAGGGCATTGACGACGGGGAAAACATGACGCGAGAACAATGAACGATTGGTGGATGATTGGAGTTCTGCTTTGGATTTGTTTTTCTTGGGCGGGTCAAGCATGGAAAGACATCATAAAGACTATAGCCTCACGGCGCTTTTCTCAGTCGTATCTATACCAATAAACAACAGGCCTCACGGCCACTTTCCTAGTCGGAATCATATACTATACCAATAAAAACAATAAGTGCTCTGTTGCACTTTCAATCCTTTCTGTCTTGCGGCTTTGACGTACTATTAGAACATGCGGTGATTCGGGTTTCTTTTTTAGTCATGATTATTATCCTTGATCGTCCCCGGGGCCGCAGCATGGGACATGCTCAAAACTTCTAACCAGGAAGGGACAGAAGCGATGAGGAAAATGTGTGTTAAATTCCTGGACTAGAAATACCACGCGTTTCTTATTATTATTACTCCCTCCACACGAGACTTCTTCCCATGCTAGCTTTCTCTTTCAGGATACCCGGATGACGATCAGAACGTTTCTTTACTAGAGACTTGCAAGCGACGTGGGTTCATGGGTGCGCCTTATTTTTGTTTCATCTCTCCAGCTCCAAACTTGTTGATAGATAGCATATCTTATTTGTTCCACTCAATTGGTATATAGCACTAATATCACGAGGATAGGAACAGCTAGGCAAACAAGCGTAATCAATGACATCGGCATTTCCCTGGGCCCTCCTAGATTAGTATCTCCATCGACTGGCCAGGGTGTCGACGAAGCGGGGGTTCCTGTTGGTTCCCAATATTGATATAGTTGTTCAGTATGGCAGTGTGCCTATGATCCTTCACTCTCCCCCGGGGCCCTGGACGATTATTTGACAGGGTCCTTTGTCAATGCCGTAATGGGATGAAAATCATTCGACTACATACATACTATATATCACGTGAACCCATGCTATGGGAACCCCAGATCTATTATCAGTATTTAAAAGAAGAAGGAAAAAATACGGGTCAAATTGCATGCTTGTGAATTCTTCCAACGCGCGGGATGGATTACGCATAAATCGGCATAAACTCCCAATCAACCATGGACAACTTGCGCATTTTCTGGACAGAGGTCAAATTGGGGGTTGTTGTTTTTTTATAACCATACCTGGGTAGATTTTAATTTGGCTGGCGTGGCGCACTCTTTATATCTCGGTTCGTGGCAGAAATTGTCTCCCGCCCTGGTCGTGGCATAATGTGGCCGTTAATAGTGCACGGAGGATCGCCTATCAGCGGTCCTGTACCCGAATGCGGATCATAAATTTCGGAAGGAATCACAGCTGAATGGTCGTATTGCCAGGGGCGTTTACAGCTGGATCATGCCCTTGTAAACAAAACAAAAAAAGAAAGGAATAGAAACGAAAACCAGGGTCACGGACGTTCATATCGAAACATAGATAAAATCCGCTTCCCACTTCAGATTGGTTCGGCACTCAATCCAAACTCAGCACAATTCACTTTCGCTTCACTTACTCACTCTACGACATATCATATCGATCGATCCAATCTATTCACATAAACAAGACAACCAAACAAAATGCAGCCCTCCGTTCTCCTCTCGGCAGTCTTCCTGGCCCTGCCTTTCCTTGGAATGGCAACGCCCCTGCCTCAAGCACCCGCCTTGTCTGCGCGCCTAAGCGGATCTGATTCCAGTGTAAGCTCTACAGAGCCCCCCCCCCAATACCTTTTCTTCCTTCTCCTTTGCTGGTCAGATGGAAATTTGTCTACATATTCGAGAGGAGGACTTGCTGCCTTGCCTCTCTAAAGTCGGCACGGTCCATCTTTCACGGGGTCATTATCATAAGAGAGAAACAATTTCTAACTGACTCCATAGGCATGCACTGAGGCTTGTGGTGAGGGCGTAGACTAAGCACAAATCGAAGTAAGAGACCAGCCGTGCCACGGGGGCCCTGACGTTGCGCTTTCTTCACACCAAAAGCCGTCTCTCTTTTTTATGATTAGGGCATCATTACTTACTCTCTAGGTAGCTCCATGCACTTGTATCTGTAACAGAATTCGGACTGTTTATATGGGCTCAAAGGTGTTACAGTATAGAGGATGGAAAAGGCGTGCGGAACACAGATCTAGATGGTGTTATGTACAATAGACGGCTACCTTCAAGAGAACTTTATGGCATTTTCACATTCTCGAGTCCTGGTCGTAGACCATAAATGCACAAATTTGAGTGACGGCATCCCCATGATCTGTTTCTGCAAAACAAATTGTCAAGAGCCCTTTTTTTTCTCCCCCTTCTCTTGCTTTCCCAGTTTTTGCTGTCAAGACTCAACGCTTCGCTCATTGTTTTTGCTTGGTGACTTTTGCTAAATTGCTATAGGTCCTTTCCCCCAGACGACACGCTTACGGTCTTTGCTAAGTAAGTGGTTTGTAATCAATTCGTTCGGAGGACGGCATATTTACCAGTCTTTCATTAACTGATACACGAATTTGCCCCCTTCTGACCTGTTCCGCCCCACTCCACCCCTCAACTCCCCCTTCCCCTGCACGTAGTAGAAAAAGGCAGAGAGAAGAGGACAAATCAACATACTCCAAGGACAGCCTTCGGGAAAGCCTTCCGAGATCTAAGGGTTTCTAACTTGGTCAACATTGCTAATCTCAACTTGTTTCTGGTGATGTTGATAGCATACCAGTACTTATCAAATGGCCAGCAAGTCGAACAATCTATTACATTTCTCGAATAACAAGGTCATTTTAAGCCGAGATTCCTAAATCATTACCACTTATGTAGAAACGCAGCTCACCTGGAAAGCTTTGAAAAGCAGGAGGATCCTTCTAATCCTCATCTGCATGTTGGGCCACTGGCCCGCACCAGCATGACGAGCAGCTGAGAGATCCTTGGGATGCACAGGTTCCTTCACTCAAATGTTCCTCATGCTAATCGTATAAAGAGAAAAAAAAAAACAAGGCATCTGTCATTACCCATCCCACCCTCACGCAGTCATTTCAGTTACCTCCTTCTCGAAGTTCTAATGAGATATTCCACATGTGTGATTCAAGAACTTGCGATAAAAGCTACTATATGACTTCTTAGTGTCAACCGTTTTTTGGTCCAAAGAATATGCCCATTACCTGCGGGTCTAGTCACCTCGGGGATGACAATACTATGTGGAGATCAGAAGGCTGAGACCAAAGTGCAGCAGCCCTTGACCTGGGCTGGGGTTCCTGGCCCGATTTAAATCTGTCGCTTGACGAGCTTGACATGCAGAAACCTTGCCACGACTGGCATTCAAGTTGTGATTGTCAAAAAGCCGAGAGATGTCGGCTCCGAAAGTCAGTATGTAGTTCCGTCCGGTGTCAGGTCAGAAACTGGTCGTTGACGGGAGCAAAGTGTTCACACGCGTCTTGCGGTAAAACAAGCATTTCTGACAGGTGACCGACCATGTGGCAGAGCTCTAGACTCTGGTGGACACGTTCTTAGAAGCATTCTTATGAGACAATGAGAAGAGCAGTTGCCTGCCAAAGTTTGTTTCAAACATGGCCAGTTTCCGAGGACCCGCTCCAAGCCGTGGTCCACCTTCGGCTCTAGCCCATTGTTATACGACGAGATTGGGAGAGACATACGGTATGCTGGTGCTTATGATGGGAATAATACTGGAAGAACTCATGAGTGCAACAAGGCGGCCCCGAACTCAAGCGCGGTAAACAGCAGTTTTCATGGAGATGTTCCCGCCTGAAGTCTAGTCAAGGTCCACTTCTTGTTTCAAGAAATCCATCGCGGAGCCCCCTGCATGGTGTTTTGTGCATACGAGCTGGGCGTGATTCCTACAGGGATAAATCAGCCTCAGAACAGCATGAGCGTCACACGACTTTCAAGCATGGGGACTGTCCAATAGTTCCTATGGTATAATAATTGCGATCATACTGCCCCCAGAGATCCGTGACTGCGCTGGCTCTAGCAGTCTCGAATTCGGGCCTCACGGAGCCTTTTCTTCCTTTCCCAGTTCCAAGACTCGGCAAAAAGAAAAAAACATGTCAGTTCCCACTTGGCAACGCTCACAGTTCAGTGGTGCAGTCATCGTCTGACTTCTCGGCGCGTGCATGATTGTGCCTAGGCGCCACAGTGGCGGGCGACCTGCCTCCGTGACCCGCCCCCTTAATCAATTACTTACGAAGGTTGTAGCCTCGGAAGAATAGGAGGACGATCCTCGCTTTTCTTTTAATAAGACGTGCTGAGGAGAATGCCTTTCCTATCAGGCTCTTTGTTTTCATTGTGACGTCCTGGTTTGTTTTGGTTTTCACTTTCTTTAACTTCACATCGTATATCTCTCGTCCTTTTTCGTAACGCCAGCCGTTCATTCTCTTGTCCAGCTTTATTTGCATTCTGCTGTTTTGGGCCGGCCCACGCTCTCTTTTTTTCTTTCTTTTTTTTCCTCCTTTGACAAAACCTTTTCGCTCACCATCTTTTGATTCAATTCGGTCATCATACTTTCCTCTTCGAGTCAAAATGCAGATCTTTACATACGCTCTGGTCGCCTTGAGCGCCATCGTCGTTACCGCAAAGCCTGTGGCCAAGCCCGTTGTGCACACTCGCCGATCAACCCCCACAATCTACACCTGCGGCGACTCCACCATGGCCAAGGATGGTGCCGACAATGGACTGACGGACGGGTGGGGCCAGTATCTGGGGAACTATACCACGGCCACTGTCGTCAACGAGGCCATTGCAGGCCGCTCTGCACGCTCCTACTGGGAGGAGGGCCGCTTCCAGGACGTCGCTGACCTCTTGGTCGAGGGCGATATCGTAGTTATCGAGTTCGGACACAACGATGGTGGCAGCCCCGAGAGTGACGACAATGGCCGGTCTGACTGCCCCGGCGATGGCGAGGAGGTCTGCACTTCGGACGCGGACGGCTCGACCGTGTACACCTTTGTGTATTACATTATTCAGGCCGCAAAGCTCATGATTTCCAAGGGCGCAACAGTTGTCCTGTCATCTCAGACACCTGACAACCCTTGTAAGTGTTCCTCTCACTCTCTTGACTCCCGAGACTTGGACGGAATGTGATCTGGTGTCAAAGAGCAACAGAACACTGACCTTTTTCTTTTTTTTCTCTTTCTTCTTCTTCCTTCCAGGGGAGACAGGCAGCTTCGTCTACTCGGCGCCGCGGTTCGTTGGCTACCAAAAGATCGCGGCCGAGGCTGTAGGCGACAACTGCACGTTTGTTGACCACTTCAACGCTGTGGCTCTGATGTACGAGCAGCTGGGCGACACCACGGTCACCAGCTACTACCCGAGCGACCACACCCACACATCCCCTACCGGTGCCAACATGGTTGCCGAGGCTTTCGTCCAGGCGATTGCCACCTCGATGAACGGTACCACTGGCCTGATTGACTACATTTCCAGCGACTATGCCACTGTTTACTAAGCGTGGGCCTTTATGGCGATGGTGAGCAATGTTGTCAAGATACGAGGAGTGTCAAACAGCAGAATTCAATGTACATAAATTTTATTTTGAGTCTGGAATATACAGAAAACCATCATATGACTCTCCCAAGAAACCATCGAGATTTCCTGTGCGAGGGCCAGTGAGTCCACTGGCCTCCACTATCGCCAGGCACCCTCCACCTAGATAGCCTCAGCTAGCCAGCTGTTTTCTCCCTCCGTTTTTCTTTCCTTTCCATATTTTCTCTTGTGGCTACCGTGGAACACATCCAGAGCAAATGCAAGCTCAGACCTTTTCCTCGTGGTGACTACCGTGACCACTTCTCGTCAGCGCCGAGTCAGCGCCAAGTAGCAATTGCTTGACGGGAGAGGGTCTGTCCACCCTCCTTCAACATTGATTGTTCCATAGAACCAGAGTTGCCGGAAATTTTCTTCTCTCGCTAGGACGTTTTTCATGCAGGCAATATATTTATGTGTGTAAGTGGTTGGCCAAGTGATCAGACGTATTATATGTATAAGCCCATCTATTGCCGCGGCGCCTTGACAACCCAATGCAACGTTCTTACTTTTGCTGATCATCAGTGGTCACTGATCCCCAAGATCTCAATGCTCAATACCCCAAAACCACGGACCATCCCTCCGGTCGCCTCCTCTCCCTGTGCAGCGAGTGCCGACCTTGCAAACGCCTGCGGTCCCGCACACTCGCTCTTCTTGTGGGCAAACCGCCGAGGATACGACGTCTCACTGTCTGTGCGCATGCTGTGATATATTGTGGGAAGCAGTAAGCGGAACTCTAATTGCGCCCAGCCATGCCGAATGACCTACATACACCTGATCGACAACCGCAGGCTGTTTGGCACGGATCATTTGATGAACCTCGAGTGGTATGGGGATCAAGATCCTCCAAAAGGCAAAAAAATTATACTTCATGACCTAATCAACAACAACGCTGGACACATCTGGGGGAGTAGAACACCGATCATCTAATTACCACAGCAGACGTTGTGGCCAAACGAGCGCCCCCCAACTCGAGTGCATAGTCAGCTGTCTGCGCAGCTTGAGTGCAGGATTGTTTGTAGAATCGTATCTATAGTCATTAAAACGCGTGTGAATGCCCTCATTACTCCGGTGGAAATGGCTCTAGGATAACTAAGCGGCCAGCCTCAGCTTGTTCCGGTGCCCTCCCCACTGGGCGCCGTGCCTGAAACGTCCACCCTGTTCTCTTGTATGATAGTTGACTTTGTGACCAAAATATGTTGGCTCAGGTCCCGGTCGGACATCCTATGTTCAACCAACTCCCGCTCGCTTCCCCCGTCGTCGCTCTGCCGTGTTGTTCTGACCGGCGAACTCGAGGAGCCCATCTCCCCATTCGCGCTGACCCACGCCGTGATGTGGTTGCTGTGGTAATACAGCCCGCTCTTCTCCACATCAATCCCCCATCTCGTCTCCAAGAGGTCAACAGGCACATCCGGCGCGCCGCTGACCCGGCTGGTCTTGCTGGTCGTATTCGAGGGCCGCAGGCTCTGTGAGTAGGATCTCTTGTCCTTGAGCGACTGGAGTACGATTCCGCTGGTCCGACGGGTGCGGCGTTTCGAACCCGACAGGACCTCGGCACCGTATTTGGAGTGTTCGTTTCGTAGGCCGAGACACGGGAACATCTGGGCGAGGAGATATCGGATCGTCGGTAGGCAGGAGCATAGGATGGCGCAGTTGACCTCTACCATGGACCAGGTGGCGCCCTGGGTACTGTACCATGACGGGTCATTTCTGCCGATGACGAGGTGGAGGGTTGTGACTCGCACGATCGAGATCACACATGTGCTGAGGGAATCAGGATTGTTAGCTTCAAGGATGCGGTGGTTTTTTTTTTTTTCTTCTTCGCTTTGCATAAGATATTAGGTGCAACCGTGGGCGGCAACCAATTGTGAACTTTGGGGGTAGAGTTGATGCTGGACTTGGGACTTTGAACCTGATGGGCTGTTGCAGATGATGTTGGAGCAGAGTGACATGTGTAGCGCAGTCACATGGGATGAAAACACTTGAGAACCAAGGCAAGACTCACAAGAGACCTAATCCAAACACCAGGCACAGCAGGAACTTCTGCCTCGCAGGCAGCTGCAACGAGTTGATGAGAGGGATCGGGAGGAGAAAGACAATAAAGTCTGTTGTGATGTTGATTCCAGCTGCGAGGTACCAGATCATGAGACTATCGAGACACTTGTCTGCCATGGAAGGACGCAGGGTGCTCATAGGAACGCAGGCAAACGTGACCAGGATAGACTGCGCGATATTCCAGGCGACGGCGAACCCGATGATGATGATGGCCACGCGGTGTAGCCACATGACCAGGAAGATACGGCGATATTGGAGCAGGAGGCTGACTTTGACACAGGCAAGTGCCCAGATGTAGAGTTGTATGGCCGAGAAGAGGCATTGTAATTGTCGGATCTCGTTCTCCGGACTCGAGACCCAAGAGTGTTTACCAACGCCGAAGTGTCCCTCTGGTTTGCAACCACGTCAGTTTATCTCCTATCATTCCACAAGCGACACTTTCGTGGTTACACAAACCTAATATTGTTGATATGTTCATACCAGTTGCGAAAATCTGCGTATCTCTTTGTCAGCCCACCGGCGTTGTCTGCGGCGCCTCATTGATGCACATTGAAGTGATGCGTGCGGTCAAGGAAACCAGCGGTCGATATTTACCTGGGTGACCACAATCATGATGTCGTCAAGACCGGTCATATGGAGCAGTATGGCTCTTGTGTAGATACGAGCTGCGACGACCACCATACACAGGAACCCCAGCCCAGCCGACACTCCCATCATTATCCCCGACGTCGACTGCCCATCAAGGGCGTGGTTCACTTCTGTGGAAGACATAGCCGCCCGTCCAGAGTGACCAACCGTTGTGCCTCACCAGTGGAGTCTCGCTGCGGAAGACCTGAAAGCCAAGAGCGATCCTGAGCACTGGAAGAGCGCAAAGTGGATCAACTCATGGTAGGCCTTGTCCTGACAAAAACGAAAGGACAAAGGTGGAAATCGTGTCGAGTTCTGGTTGTTTTGAGAAAGAGGCAAGGGAAAAAAAAATAGAATAGAATTCAGAATAAACAAAAGTCAAATGAACACAGACGCACAAGATGGATCATCAACAAGAGATCGGCCAGATTGCGTTTTATTATGCTTGGAGGGCCTCCCTCAATGTGCTCCCCCCCCCCTTGCCGGTCGGTGGATGTGAGGGTACACGAATATGCAAGCCACAAGCTGGGGGTGATTCAAAACCCATGTAGTTATGTGCCTCCATGATGGAGTCCTCGCGTGCTAAGTACCTTGCCCAGGCGGGGAAGAGACGGACTAGTGAACATGAGCTGACAGCGTCGAATCAAAATGGTGTTGGATGTTCTCCTAGATCAGCTCGCATGTCCTTGAAATCAGCTGCTATCCCATATATTGAGGCCGTGCTCTGCAGAGGCGTTCCTGCTTTTGTCTTATTGCTTGCTGCCTACGGTATGGGACGGCTTTCTAGTGTACCATGCGTGGTAAACGAGCGGAAAACTCTGTCGCAAAATGGTTGTTGGCAAGCAAGCGTCTCTACGGAATGATCAGGTAGAGTTACCCGGCCGGGTTCGTACTCGGGGTTTCCCCGGACTGGGGTTTTGTAGGAGACGTTGGAATCTGAGTGAACCTTTTCAGGTTTTCTGATTTCTTTCTGCTGCGTAGTACGTGCTCTGCATCATCTCCTGCGTGGGACTTTGCAGGTGTCCTCTGGCTTCCCTTAATACTGCGCAAACAGTATCATGTCAAAGCCACCTTTCCTCGAGATCAAAGAAACATCATAAATACTTGCTTAGAAGGCTCACGAAACCATTGTAAAAGCACCATGAGCAAACGAATGCCATAATGAGTCCGGCTGCCGCCGCGACGATGGAAAAGATGGCTCGTCTCTTGGTAAAGGGGTTCAAATCTATGCAGGGTTCAACATCCCAGACTGGGAGGCTAGAGATACTGCGAGAGGTATCGTGGGCAGAAGATAAGGTTTGCACGATGTCACCCATTCTACCAAAGGTCAAGGGTTTGCCGTAGCAGCCCCGATAGCACTCTTGTGGGTCGCGTAACATTCCTTGTCCCTGTTCAGTATTACGCAGGCTTCGCCCTGCCCGACCCATTCATGCCACTTACCAAGTGGGCGGTACTATCATGTGCTCGACTCATATACGGTTGCGAGGTGTGCAAGGGGTCGATGGCTGGAAGGAGGAGGAGCAGGAGGAGGGGCTATGGTTTATATAAGCTGTCTGTTATTCCCTCACTATCCCATCTTGGTCCCCATCCGAACGTTCCCCTGGCATCTAGTCACTTTGGTCGACGATGGATCTGACACGACTCGATCAATCAATGTCTGGAATCTCCTGACGACTCGGCCGTGTGGTGATTTTGGGGCATGTCGCCGTTGGGAAGAGGGATCGCTGGTCCGACCTTAAGAGGAGCCGAAGCGATTCAGCACCCATTACACGTTGTTCAAGGGTACTTTGCACACCTCAGGGACGTCTCATATTTGACACTTAGAGATGATTCTAGGACAGATATATCGGGATACATCTGGGGTGAGCTTTTTAGCATTCAACTTGACGCTCCAACTGTGGGCCGGTATCTGTTGGACTCTATCGATGTCCAGGTATCAAATCATGTTGAGTGAGGTATTAAAAATAACACAACCTTTGGCCACAATGATGCACACACACACAAGAATCTTCTGCCTGTCTTCACAAATTGAACTCGTAAATGAATTAACCAAGTGTTTCGCGTCGTCTCACTCTCACCTTGAGTCCTGCGAACTAATATTCTCTGTCAATGAACCCTCAGACCCTGGCCGCGCAGCAACTTCATCAATACTGCAAGCCCACCCTGTGGTCTGAGCTCTCATCTCCAGAAATGCCTTCAAGGCCGCGTAGCCTCCATCTCCCGCCTCGAAATCGTTATCAGCGACCTCCACCCGCCGCAGCCGAGGAAGCTGATCGAACGCCTTAGCGAGCGCCCGCAAGTTAGCCGAGCTGAGATTATTGCCAGACACCCTCAGAACCTCGAGCCGGCTCTGCCCGCCACTCGCGTGTTTCAGGGCATCGATCAGCAGCGCAGCACCCTTGGCGCCGAGCAGGCTGTCGTTGAGATTCAACCTCTCCAGTTTCGGCCAGCACACGACGGCATCGGCCAGAGCCGTGTGAATCTCGCCTCTGAGGGCGATGGTGTTGTCCTCGAGATCCAGGATCTTGAGGTGCGGCAGGTTGGCCAGTCCCTCGCGGAGGAGCAGGTCGAGCCCGCCTGTGCGAAGGCCGCAGTTCCGCAGGGTAACGAGGGCGAGGCCCCCGTTGGCGGCAAACGCCTCCGCCCATTCGTCCATGCCCACCTCGGGCCGCTCCTCGTCCTCGATGAGATGATTCCGGTCGCAGTGCAGAGCCAACAGCGGCTGCGCGCCCGCCTCCGCCTTCCTCCGCCCCAGCCGCGCCAGCGCCTTGGCGACTGCGACACCAGTCTGCGGGCCCAGGCCGACGTTGTTGACGTTGAGCGTCCTGAGCGGGATGTGCGACGACAGCAACCTGACCAGCGGCTCCTGCACGCCCGGGCCGAAGGCGTTGTCAGAGAGCCGGATGAGGTCGAGGCTCGGCAGCTCGAGGAAGGCCGAGACGAGGGCGTCGAGGGCGGGCATGATCTCGGTCGTGAGGCGGGCGGAGAAGACGTCGGAGAAGTCGACAGCGAGGAGGGTCTTCTTGCGGCAGAGGCATTCTGCGAGGGCCTGGCACGCCCGGACGCCCAGCGACACGCCCGAAAAGCACAGAACTGTGATATCGGGCATCTTGTTGAGGGCATCGATGTAGGGCCTCATCTGCTCTACAGTGTCGAGCCGCGTGGGTACACTTGCGTTGACACGAAAGTATCGGAGCTGGCTGTGCTTCTGGGACCTGTCAAACACCTGCTCGAGCTGCTCTCTGCTCTCCACCTTGACGCTCTCAGCACCCAGGCGCATGGTGAAGGGCTTGAAGTCTTGAGGTGCATGTTCAGCTTCCACAGCAGCCTCAACGAGCGCATCAACGGTTTTCGGACTGGGCTTCTTCGCCGAAGGCTTGTTGTTTTTTGGCTTCCGGATGCTGCGTGATGATGCTGGCTTTGCCAACTGCTCCGGAGAGAGTGGCTTGAGGTTGCTCTTCTTGTAGCTCGACCGTGTTCTTACCATTATTGGATGTGATGAGGTATGTGTAATTGTTTTAATTTTTTTTCCTAATATATTAATTCCAGTGAAAGACCGTCTTCCTGGTAGACTGTTTGAATTCAATGTTTCTGGAATCCTGATTGTTGCTGAAAGTGAGAGGGGTTTCCAGAAAAGCAGGAAAAAAGTTGCTGATTTCCACAGACGACGACCCATGGTTGGTATAAATATCAAGCTTCATGAACAATGCTGAGCTAAATTTGACCCTCACAGGATCACATAGTTATTGTGTCAGGAATAATACAAAGCGGGGGCGCCCAACAACAAAGAGCTATATGGACAAAGCAGCTTTGTCCTAATATAGGGCGGTCTCTTTTTGTTCAACTCTTCAATCCACCACCTTGTCCTGGATCTTCTCTTCTCTCCATCGTCTTACCTTACTTCTTCTTGGTGTGGTGGCAGCAGGCCAAGCGAGTGATAGCAGTCTTTGTCCCATTGATTCGAAGGCTCTAGCAAGCAACCTGGCCGGCCCAGAGCCACAATATTCCAGACTTGACGAGGCATGTACTCTACCCTCTCATGAAGTGGATAATTCACAGTTTCTTCTAGAAGTTTAAGGAAGATTGAGCATATGAGCCATGTAATTTGTGCACAGGAACACCTTCATATTGTATGTACAGAGAAGCAAACACAGAACAAGGTTTCTCATCTCTTCCCAACATCTACCTAGGCCCCCGAGATCCAACTCCTTTCTTGCTTAAGTACCCATGATTCCATCCAGCTCCTCCTCTTCCTCTCCACACAGGCACATCTTACAACACAACAAAAAGCCCAAGTCAGCTGTCCCGCTTTTTCTGTTTTAGTTGTTGGCGTTGCGGGCAGCAATAGCGGCACGACGGGCAGCACGCTTCTTGGTGCACGACGACGAAGAGCTGGAGGAGACGCTGCTGGAAGCCGCAGCAGCAGCCTCAGTGGATGAGGTGGCGGCGGCGACGGCGACGGAGGTGGCCAGGGTGGTGGCGGCCTCGGTGGTAGAGGCGGCGGCGCTGGACACGACGGCAGCAGAAGAGCTGGCGGCAGCGACGATGGAAGAGGAGGCGACGGCGGAAGAGGCAGCAGCAGAGGAAGAGGAGCTGCTGGCGGAGGTGGTGCCGTCCCAGACAAAGTCAACGCAGCTCATGTACGTCTGGTCGATGGAGGCGGCGTTCCACCACCACTGGATGGCACAACCGCCCTGGGTCGCACAGGCATCGGGCAGGGTGTCGGGCATGGTGATACTGAAGGAGGTGTCGTTGGCAGCAACACCCGTGGAGACGGAGGCATAAACGCTCCAGTAGGCCAGGAGATCACCAACCACGGCATTCTCGGCCAGGTTGATGATGGAGACGTTGGCGGTTCCGGTGTGAGGGGCGGCGATGACAACCTCGACGGGGATCACCTGGCCGGCGCTGTAGCTGTGGATGGTGCTGCTGTTGGCGTCGCCGAACTGGTAGCCACGGCACTGCCAGAGGTGGCAGGCGGTGGCGTCGTAGTCGGACTGGGAGGCACCCGTCTGCGCCATGGTCTGGATGTTGCCGTTCTCATCCGACTCCATCATGTCGTAGACCTGCTGGCCACAGGCGGCCTCCATGGCAGAGCCCAGAGGACGAGGCTCAGGGCTTGAGAGATGGCCATGGGCCTTGACGCCGGCGGCGAAGAGGGCGGCGGTCGCGAGTTGCTTGTACATCTTGACTGACTTGATGATTTTTTTTTCTTGGGTTGTGAAGAAGATGAAGGTGTGTATATACACAAAAAAGAACCTGGCTTGAGCAGAAGAAAAAGGTTTTCGACGACAAGGAGTCTATATGCTCGTTTGGATCAACAAAAAATCTGGAGGCTCGGCCCCTTTGGTAATGATCGTGTGGGTCGTTGTTGGTGGCGATGAATGTGGTGGTTGGAAAAGAAGTGAACGTCGCAAGAACTGGCTTGCAGGGTCAAAGAAAAGAATGAATGGCTGTTGATCCAAAAGAACGGATTGCTTGTCGTGAGGCTAAAGCTGAAGAAAGAAGAAGAAGAGGAAGGGGAAAAGAAGGCCAGGAGATGCAGTTGTTGGATATATGTACAATGTATTTGCAAGGCATTGCCCATCAATCACCCACCTTCACCTACATAGTACACTTCCCCCGTTCAATCCCCTGCCGCCGCCCCCTTCCGCCGCCTCCTCCTCCTTCTCGAACCAAGCGCTGGCCCCCCTCGTCGGCGTGAGCCGAGATGACATGGAGGTATGCTGGCTCCCCCTTCATCGCGATGGGTTACATGGTAACATGGGGCTGAGGAGCGAACAACCATGCCTCGGTTGCGGCTGTGTGGAAACGAAACGGACATGGCAGCATAGGATGGGATAGATGGAAGAGGAGGGAGGAGGACAGCAGGTTACAGGCGACGACCAGGGGGTCGAGGCCTGAGGGGGGAATTCAGGGGCCGCAAGAGGATGGACTAATGACAGGAGGAGGATAGAAGCATGGGGGAAAAACCGGGGACTGAGGCGTGAGTGGGTTGATTAAAGTGACACCAAGTCCTCCACTTGGTCGGTCCAGAAAGAGCCGCAGTCTTGTTGGTGTGGTTTCGCTCGGTAAGAGATTCCGAAACCAAACTTTTTGATCACTCGAGGACGGACTTACACACTCTCTCTTTGACAGCTAAAAAATTGTATAAAAGACTTACTATGTATACAAGTACAAGTCCTTTTCTCTCTCTCCCCCCTCTCTTTGCATACAATCGTTCTCAAACCTCGAGTCATGAATCCTCTCCCAAAGACTTTCTGTTTTGTCTCCACAAGCATGAAAAACAGAAATCCTCGTTCTTCGGAACAAATTTCGCCATGGGGGGAGGGGGGGTCCTGCGGGCGATGCGCCCTCCTTTTAGGGGCGGTCGTGATGTTTCATCAAGAGCAAGGGGGGTAACATGCAGCCCGCTCAGCCCACCCATCCCCCCTCTCCAAAAATGATTGTGACCTCATGGGGCCCTTGCCTGCTCTGCTCCCCAGCGCCAAAGGAAACACTCACCTGGTTCGAATTTTTGCAACAAAACATTTCTTGGGACGAGCGGGTTAAGAAGGGGAGGGAGGGGAGGAGGAGGAAACAAAACGGTGATCTCGACCAGGTATCGTGATTTGCAGATCCGGTCGATCAATCAACCATAGGAATATACATACGCAGTACACACACGATCTCTCATTTCTCTCTATTAAATCATACCACAGTACCAAGAGGAAAAAGCAGAGAGAGGCGAGCCAGCACATGCGTGTGGATCCCAAACCAATACTTAATCCCCCTTCCATCTAAACTCTATCCACGCCGCAGCACATTGATTATTTGGTGCGAAAAGGAGACCACCAGTACTTTATTTTTTTATTTATTTATTCTTCTTTTATGAAGTAAACCCTCGGAAAAATTCCTACCTCAATCTCCGTTGAACAGGATCCCAACCCACTATCATAAATATGCTTGTTGGATTTCTCGCCATGGGCGGCATTACGCACTGGATAGTAGTAGATGGCTTGTTTCGCCTAAGACTGTGAGACCGAGACTCGGGATTCTAGACGCGACCAGCTCGAGGAGTCTAGCCTATTATAAGGTAATGTATGCTGCAGACAATAATTTAAATAAAAAAAATGAATTGTGGCTTTGTCTGCAGCTGACTGTACTTTGTTCTCCGTCCCGTGTCCACGTGCAAGCTTCCAGACAACTCGGCGAAGGTATTCATGCCAAACAAAGTCAGGATCGTTTCAGAAAAGAAGCCGACTATCCGAAAATCACCTGGGCAGATGAGCATCTGAATTTGTGTGGTTTGATCATCAATAATGATACGGTGCAACTTCTGATGCATGCCCTGACCAATGAACCGTACCGTTGAGAGGGTGACCGCATAAAACCATTTCAGTAGTATCCCTTAATGAACATGCTTTAACGCTTCTTCTTGTGCTTAACCTTTCCTCTCCTTTTGTCTCCCCGGTTTCTCATCCCTCCTCCTCCTCCGCCGTCACCAGCACCACCTTGGGACGTATCAACAACTCGTCCGTCCCGTCCCTTCTCCGTCATGCCATCCTGCGCATGTATGGGATCTTCGGACATGGCCTTTGGCTTTCCCACGTCCTACATCTGGCCCTTCACAGGCAAGGACCCGCCGTCCTAGGCCTGCCTGCTCTGGTGACCATTGGGATCATAACTCGCAATAGCATGAACACTACTGGCACCTTTGCTGGCCGCAGCGGTGATCCCCTCCTGCTTGTCGTCATCGGCACCAGCGTTCTCAGCCGCGGTACGGTGATTCTTACTAGCGACATCGATACCCTCCCCGCTCGGCTTCACGAAGCTGCCACCCGCAGATTCCCCCAGCACAACCTTTGGTAGCTTCTCCACAGGACCCTCTCTGTTGGCCTCATTTCCCTGGGCCTCTGGTTCCGGTCCAGGAATAGGGCTCTGGAGACTCAGTGGAGACGGACTGGAGCCATTGGTAGCCCTGTCCGAGGACATGTCGACACCCCAGGCGGCCCGGGCGCTACCTAGGTACGGTCGAGTAGAAACGGTCAGGTCACTAAGCTGGACTGGTGCCCTCGAAATATTAAAGAACCAGGGCGGCGGCACTGGGGACGGTGATGTTGTTGTTGTTGTTGTTGTTGTTGTTATACGACGGGCACGACGGTTAGCACGACCGAATAGATTGCTGGCGTTAACCCGTTCAACGGCAGGCGAGCTCAAGTCTGTCAGGGGCGTCGAGAAAGCATCATCAGTCCCCAGAGTGTCTCTCGACTTGTCCAGGCTGGCAGATTCTGGGGATGAAGGGTCAACACTGGTTGCTGCAGGATTGTTTGGAGGCGACTTGGCGGCTGGAGAGCTTTGCAAACCAATCTTGCTGGCTACAACAAGGCCAGGCAAGTCAGGGCTGGTCGATTGTTGAGTTTGTAATCCTGAGGTATGTGTTGGCAATGCCACGCAGGCCTCAGAATCAATAGCAGAAGTAGTGGTTGGAGGAACAAGAACAGGGGGAGAAGAGAGCTCCTGAGTGGCATTGTGGACTGATGTTGTTGCCGTTGAGACACCGCATCCATCCGACAGAGTGCTGCTCGTCTCATTAGACCCGGCGATGCACGGGTCGGTGATATTTTCGGCATATGAAGCTCGCTCAAGAGCAGCCGGCTCTTCGCCTGACTTCATGACGCCGAGGATAGGGCCACATGGCCGGTGAGAAACACCATCCTCTCCATTGCACAGGCCCATACGAACATCTTCACCATCCTTCTGGGAGGTGGATAGCTCAAGATTCTCTTTGTAATTCCGAGCAGCGACCGAACACCCCAGCTTCGATTTGGTTTCAGATCGTGGCGGCGGAACAAGAGGGCGAGGATGTTGTTGCGAAGCATCAGACGCGGGCTCGTTTTGCACGTGGAGTGACAAGACATTTGGTGGAGCCTCGCCGAGAAGCATTGGGTCGATGGGCGGTGCGCGCCGCCGTGTCGAGTCTCGAATCCTCATGAGTAAAGTGCTCGCAGTCATGCTCCTGTGAGAGATTATATATATCTTGGGACATGACAAGCCAACAACACCAGCAACCGCCGGTAACGGTGGTGGTTCCAGCAGAAACGTAAACACTTTCTGGATGGCCCCGCGCGTAGCCGAATTCATCTCTTGCCCATGCGTCTCGAACTATCGTGGCATCGCTGATCTCGATGTCGTCCAAGCTGTCTGATGGATCTCACTGCGCTGGGTCCCACAGCTGCAGATAAACCTGAGATGCGAAGCCGAGGTGGTGCAGCTGCCAGAATCCTCGCTTGCAGGCGTATTGTGCAGCCGTGTTGTCCGTGAGAATAAGTAATCTGGGCAGAGGTATGAGCCACAACTTGAGAAACGGCCCACCGCTGGCCGCAGTGATAGCCGCAGCATCCCGTGCAGCGTGAAGGAGGAAGCCCTGCAGATTCTGAATGTGAAACACGTCATGGCTAGACAGGCACAGCCTGGACAACTCGCCAGACTGAAACCCAAGCAGCTCGTATCCGCTGGAGAGACGGTTTACCAGGGTTTGATGCTGCAAGACCAGACCACGCTTCTGATCGTTGACGGTCAGCATGCTCTTCCCGCAGCCACCGAGGGAGAGTGCTTGAAGGAGACTCCTTGAGCAGAAAACCAAGACAGGGTCTTCTCGAGCTCGGAGGCGTGCGAGCTGGGGAGACTCGTGAGCCATGGAGGTCGATCTCCATTGCTTTGTAGTCTCGTCGTAAAGAACTCCGACGAATTCCATCTCATCGCCAGGTACGAAGACGGCTTCGTAGAGGTCGAGGGCTGCAAGCTGACGGGGTAGGCGAGTAACGCCCTCTCCAGCCTTGGGGGGTTCGACGTGCTGCTCAACTCTGCCACGCTCATCGGAAGTAGGACGAGTGCTGGAGCAGACACAAGGCTGTCGCAGGTGACTGCCAACTGAGGTACAGATAACATCCCACGTAGGGCTGTGGAGAAGAAGTGATCCGTCGCGTGACGACGCTTGTGTTATGGGAAGCCAAAGGAACCTTGATTCTTCCGTCTAAGAGCAATGGAGACTCGCCGAAGGAGCGATGAGTGGGTGTCATACTGCCACATGATCGTCTCGGAGACACGGGATCTCATTGGCACTCCTGAGCAGGAGCAACTGGTGAGGCTTGAACAGCACGCGCATTGGCTTTCTTTCCTCTTGGATATCAATTAGAACTATTGGGCAGAGATATGTACCTCCTATCTAACGAGGTGTCAAAGTGCCACGAAACTTTTGGATCGTGATCATGCCTGGTAACCGTAACGCCTGGCTCGTTCCCTCTTGGAGCCATCTTGGAAGGACTAGCAAAATGAGTGTGTCCCAATATTCGCTTTCGGCCCGTATATATATGCCCCAGGTTCGTGCAACACGAAATGATTGTGTGTCGTTCTTATGATGAAAATGAAGGAATTAAAAGTGGTTATGTAGGGGGTTCATTTCCAGGAACTGGTCACTCAGATGTCGAGCATGCTCCTGATCTGCTGCGGTGGACCAGCGAGAGAATTGGTGGTATTAGCACTGTGGCTTCGCTCCGCTGTGGCCGGCCGGGTCGCAGCTTGACCCTCCCTCGAAGTCGACTCGTCACTTTGTGGTCGACCTCTGTCCTGTTTCTGAGCAGAGCCGGTGTACGGCGGCGGCGGCGGACCGTCAGACATCAGATAATTCAGCCTCTCGGTCTGTGTCATAGGAGGACCTTCAGCATTGGGGAACAAAAGACCAGCCGCGTGCTGCATCGCTTGCTCTGACCGGCGGCTGCCAGACCTGCCGGAATAGGGTGTCGTAGGCGGTCGCCGCGACTCTGTCGTGGTGGCAGCGGCGGGTCCCGAGGTCGGGCTCATCTGTCCCATCTCAATGGCCGCATTGCTGGCTTCTGTTTCCCGCGCGCGAGTCTCGAGGGCGCTGTCAATATTGGCTGCTGTCGCACGACCTCCACCAACCTCACGCACGTTGCGGGCGATCCGGTCACGCATGCTCTCGTTCTCGCGCCGCTTCCACCAGGCCGGCTTCTTCACAAGCCCCAGCTCCCGGTCGGCTGCGGCTCCACGAATGCGGCGCTGGCGGATCAGTTCCTTGTCCTCATTGGGGTTGACGAAACCCGCAATGATCTGGACTATCATGATCAGCAGCGCGGGGACGTAGCCGCCCACGAACAACGAGACACGATCTCCTGTGACATCGAAGACCGAGAACTGGAACTCCCACGCGGAGAGGGCCTGGAACGCGACGACGACAAGGGCAAGCGGCACAAACAGCTGAAAGCGGTAGGGCGTGAACCTGATCAGGCCGATGGTGCGGTTGAAGAAACCTCGATTCCGCTCGCGATAGTGCTTGATGGAGTGGCGCAGGTGGAAGGCGATGGTGAGCCAGCAGACAAGGAGCATAAAGGCACCCCCCTTGAAGCGCCCGTCCGTGGCACCAGCTGCAGCAACGGTCCGGGTCTGCTCCGGGGTGCGCTGGAGTTCAATATTGCCCCAGTTGCGAGGAATGACCAGGAAGAAGTCGAGCCACCAGAAGAGGTAGAAGAAGAGGGGGACCCAGAACTCGAACTTGGCCCTCCTGTCGTCCATGGCCAGGGCGAAGGGGTCGGGGTCGATATACTGCCTCTCCATCCAGCTGCCCCAGTGTCTGACAGCCTCCCACACACAAGCCATTGTACACAGGTTCAGCAGCATCCAGAAGAAGGCGGTGATGACGATGGGAATCTGGGGGAGATAATATCGGTCGACGTCGATGTTGACAATGAGGCTGATGAAGCCGGTGGCGCTCATGGCGATCATCCAATACCACTGCCATCTCCTGCCGACCGGCCGGAACCTCTTCTCGACGGGGAGGAACATGCGTCCGTGTTTGGCGAGGTTGAGGAGGGTGAACATGAGGGCGACGCCGTAGACAGCGGCGAGAGCGATGCCAATGTAGGCTCGCGTGCCGATGGGCTTGACAGGCGTGTAGCAAGACGTCATGTTGATGAAGCTGCCGTTGGGAAAGACGTATTGGGGCTCGTAGGGTGGAAAGGTCAACAGACACCAGCCGGAGGAGCCGTTGGACATGGTGCCATTGGAGTAGAGGGTGTAGTTCCAGTGCTCGAGGGCGGACAGGTTGAAGTGGACGCCTCCGATGACCGTGTCGGTGGAGTTGTCGCCTCCCGGCCAGGACACGATGTCCCTGGCGTCGAAGATGGGCATTTTGTCTTGCTGTCCGCGGCCGCAGGGTTCGATCGATTATGTAGGGGTCTTGACGTCCTCGTCCTCGCTTCTTCGTTCGGGTCTGGGGATCGCAATAGTATCAGGGTGCTCGCTCCTCAACAAGACTGTTTCACCGCATTTCAGTCAAGAAATCGGTATATGCAGCGCAGGCTCTGCTTTTGTGCATGCAGCGCGTTGGTGTAGGAGATGTGGGCTGTGGGAGAGGGAGGGGTTTAAGAGCAAACAAGAGGGGAGGGAGAGGGAGAGGGAGAGAGAGAGAGAGGACCTGAGAAGAGGTTGTCGAAAAGCCTCAGCAGGAATTGAGAAGGAATGCGCCTGAAGACGCGAAGAGCCGGTGATCCGGAGCAGCCGCAGCCTGGTCAGGGCTGGGCAGGGCGTTAGCAAAAGCCCACCAAAGCACTACCGAAGACTGCTAACCAAAATGTAAGCCCGACCAGGCGAGAAGCGAAAAACCACTCTCAAGTAGGAAGGTGGGGAGCCCAGCATCCCACTCCAACGTCATTTGCGCTTGTTCGTCCGTTACCTCTCCCGAGCCGTGTACCTCAGTACTTACATACAGTGCCAGTGCTTCTGTGCAGCGTAATCGAGTCTCTGCTTTCTGCCTTTGTTCTCCTAGCATACGCTTGAGAATTGGATGGCAACCCTATGATTTTTCTTCTGTAATCTTAAATCATTGTGAAGTATTTACAGACTTTGCAGTGCTGTCGAGGGGACCCGCTCTAGGGCATACAGTACTTACTTACAGAACCATGTTGACAGGGGCTGGCGGGGTCCAGGGGCTCTGAGCGGCCCAGTCAAGCCACTAAAGTGACCCAAGCTCCAGGGCTCCATACTGTAGCTGCTGCATAGTACTTGTAGGTGCCACATGCAACTCTCGCGAAGCCACCTCTTCAAAAACGAGAACGAGCTCCCTTCAGGACACGCAGTGTTGACGCTGATCAGGCAAGACTCCTCAGTTGCCATCATCTCATCTCGCCCCAATTGATGATTACCAGTTTCTGCTGTCTCTAAGGGAGGTCTCTCGCGGGCATCGGAGAGGTCCACGACAGCAGCAGCCAGCACCATGGACAGCGCAGCGGATCGACCTCCCAGCAGGGAAGAGGAGGAGCTGTCCTACATCGACTACGAGACCTTTATAGCTCCAGACTTCAGCCCCGCCTCCTTCGCCAACACCCTCGTCCTCTCCACGAACAATGCCAACGACACCCCTCTCGACCTGTCCACCCCTCTGTCGCGCGTCCTGTTCGACATACAGGAGATCGACTCCCACATCGACCTGCTGACCACCAGGTCCGCCATACCTCTCCTCTCCCATACCAAGGAGCAGACAGAAGCATCTGGCAGGATCGTCTCCGAGGTCGACGGCCAGATCAAGAGCCTGAACGACAGCTACCAGCAGCTCGAGAAGGAGGTCATCCAGAAGCACGCCGAGGCCGACGAGGTCAAGCAGGTCGCCAGTCGCCTGTGGGATACACTGAGGTTAGGCCGGGCGGTCGGCCGGTGTCTGCAGCTCGGCCGGCAGCTCGAGGTCCAGCATGCAGAGCTGGCGCCGGGCACCAAGAAGGAGGACCACCGGATTCTGACAAGGTGCACCCACACGATACTAGCCCTGCGGGAGATCCTCGAGCACAAGGGCCACGGCGAGGAAGGGCAGGGCTTAGACAGGGTAGATGCCATCCGGGCGCTGCAGGATGTTGTTACGGTCCCGATCGAGAAATCCGTGAGGGAGTGCGCAGAGCGGATCATACGCGAGTTCTCCATGGGCAGCGCCGCCGGCTCCTCCACCTTTGCGCAGTCCGAGGATGCCAAGGCCAGGACGGTCTCTGCGCTGACCACGCTGTACCTGCTGTCGCCGACGGCACTGACCAAGGGCGAGAAGTGGGCCCCGACGTGGATGCTGCTCGCCCTCGAGGGCTATCTGAAGACGTCGCTCCAGAGCAGTATCGCCTCGCTGCACCGCTCGCTCGCTGCACTGCCCACGCTCGACCGGACCCTGGCGGAGGTCGCTGCGCGGTGTCAGAACATTGTTGCCCTCGAGATTGTCCTGGAGTCCACCAAGGCGCCAGCGCATCCTCTCCTGCCAAACCTGGCGACAGAGAAGGGGCTCGGCAACATCCTGCAGCCACTGCTTGGCTACCTCGAGACCGGCTCGCTGCCCAGCTATTTTTGGAGGACCATGGCGGGCAGCCTGTCCACACGGGTCCAGGAGATCCTGAACAGGGGCGGCGTGTCTGCAAGGACGCTGAGGACGAACAGGGACACTGTGGCATCGGCTATCAAGGAATGTGTTGTCAAAGGCTGTCAACCGCCGAGTGCACTTGCAAAGAAGGGCGAAAGGACTGGTAACTGGGACCGTGAGGTTGCGGTCATGCTGAGCAGCGTTGTTGGAAACTTGGGTCGGTGACAACAGTTGCCATTACCACTCGCCAGTAAGCTCGAATCAGTCACACTTGACTGTTAATGATACCGTTCGCACATTGATCAATTGCTGGCTTTGCTGAGCTCTGATGGACTGAGGCTCTCTATAGCGAGTGACCTTTGCAGTCCCTAATGCATTGTCGACTTACTCCAACCGCCACTTAATCATGCTGCGTTTATCCACTCTCTCGCGCGGCGCTCCACTCAACGCAAGACTAGTTATAGGTCTGGCATTTCTCGCGGCGTGGCTATTGGTGGAGATTCTGGGTTGACAACTGCGAAACCTACTGAACTATGTCGGAACAATGTACCGCTACCCGGGGCATTTACACACAACCCACTCGGACAAGACGTCACAACTATATACATACATGATCCACCCGATTCTCTTTATGGTTCATGAATTGTGACAAGGCAGCCATTTGGGAGTGCACAGGTCACATCCTGTCAATGAACACGCTCTGCAGTGCTAGTATCACCGGGTTAATATAGGGGCAGGCGACTGTACCGTGACAATGGCGAGATCCATTCTTTTGGCACTCCTCTTCAGCGGCGTTCCAGTGACAATATTGGCTGCGTCTCTGTGGTCGAGTATTCCTGCCACATATGGTTCCAGCGACGACGATGATTATATTCTCAAGACTGGCTACGCCCTCGGCAATGGCAAGCTTGGAGGTAAGTTATGAATGCCCTCATTCACAGATGCTAATTACATGGATTTTTGACATGCAGCGACAGCCATACCGTTCGGACCGCCAGGGGCAGAAACTTTGATGTTGAACCTGGATTCTTTATGGTATGGAGGCCCCTTTGAATTAACAGTGAGTTTCCACCTGGTTTCCCAGATCTCTCTCTTGGATCACGGATATTGAATCATGGGTTGGTAGAACTATACTGGTGGGAACCCGACTGAGCCTGTATACCAATACCTACCCGGCATTCGAGAGTGGATATTCCAAAACGGAACAGGGAGTGAGTTTCCCAGTCTTGGTATTATGCCATTCATTACGAGCGGCATACTGAAGCCCTTTTGGTCAGATGTCTCTGAGCTTCTCAACGATATAGTCGGCTATGGATCCTACCAGACATTGGGTAACCTGTCAGTCTCATTCGACAATACTGTCGACGAATATGCAAACTATACACGGACGCTTGATCTGAGAACAGGTATACACCGATCTGCCTGGACTGCCAATGGGTCTCGATTTGAGACATCGGTTTTCTGCTCCTATCCTGCACAAAGCTGCATCTATAACATTTATAGCAGCGGAGGAGCCCTACCTGCATTGAAAGTCTCCCTGTTCAATGACCTGATGGACAACACCCTGGTGAACTCGACATGTGGACCAGGCTATACCCGTCTTGACGGCACCACCCAGGCTTCCATCGGGCTGCACTTCACTTCGATCGCCCAAGTTGTAGGGAACACGAGCACAGCATGTTCTCGAGACGATGGATCCCTGGTCATTCCTACGCTTCCAAGCCGGCACTCCATCACGATCATGTCTTCTGCCGAGTCCGACTATGACCAGACGAAGGGCAACGCGCAGAGCAATTACTCTTTCAGAGGACAAGAGCCTGGCCCTGTCGTCGAACAGAGAACGCAAGCAGCGGCAGCCCAGACCTATAGTGCTTTGCTGCAGGACCACATAGACGACTATACCTCGCTGATGGGGCGATTCGTTCTTGATCTCCCAGACACGGCCAACTCGTCCAGTCTGGAAACGGCCGGTCTCATCACACGCTATACCAACAGCACGTCGGATCCCTTCCTCGAGTCTCTCATGCTGGGCTACTCACGCCACCTGCTCATCTCCTCGTCCCGCGCGGGCTCGCTGCCTGCCAACCTGCAGGGCAGATGGACCGAGCAACTCGAACCGGCCTGGAGCGCCGACTACCACGCCAACATCAACCTGCAGATGAACTACTGGGGCGCCGAGCAGACGGGGCTGGGAAGTTTGTCGATACCTCTGTTTGCGTACATGGCAAACACATGGGCCCCGCGTGGGAGCGAGACGGCGCAGTTGCTGTACAATGGGTCTGGCTGGGTGACGCACGATGAGATGAATATCTTTGGATACACAGGCATGAAAAATGCTGCCCAGTGGGCAAATTGTGAGCACAGCCTCTTTTACATCGTGTCTTCGTCCTGTTCTTCTTTCCTTTTTTTCTTCCTCTTTTTTTTTTTTCTCTCTCCCTAGCCATCTCATGTGCTGATTTGGTCTCTTTCTTTCTCTCTGCTCCAGACCCAACCTCGGCAGCGTGGCTGATGCAGCACGTTTTCGATCACTACGACTACAGCCAGAACACCACCTGGCTTGGTGAGACCGGCTACCCCCTCTTGAAAGCCACAGCAGCATTCTGGCTCTCTCAGCTCCAGGAGGACCGCTTCTACAACGACGGCACCCTCATCGTCAACCCGTGCAACAGCCCCGAACAAGGGCCCACGACCTTCGGCTGTACGCACTACCAGCAGCTCCTCCATCAGGTCCTCGAGGCCGTCCTCAGCACCGCGCCCCTGGTCTCGGAGACCGACGCCGGCTTCCTCGCCTCCACCACAGAAGCCCTCGCCCGCCTCGACACCGGGGTGCACATCGACCCAGGCTCGGCCCAGGGCGTGCTGAAGGAATGGAAGGTCCCAGACGCGTACCTCTACGACGTATACCCAGAGCACCGGCACCTCTCCCACCTCGTGGGCTGGTACCCGGGCTACGCGCTCGCCAGCTTCGCGGGGGGGTTCTCCAACACGACGCTGCAGGACGCCGTCCGCGCCAGCCTGCTCGCCCGCGGGGACGGCACCGACACGGACGGGGATGGCGGGAATTTTGGCTGGCCGAAAGTCTGGAGGGGCGCGTGCTGGGCGCGGCTGAACGACAGCGCCAGGGCGTACGGCGAGCTGCAGCTGAGCATCGCGAACAACGTGGCGCCGAACCTTCTGAGCATGTATGCCGCCAAGAGCCCGCCGTTCCAGATCGATATGAACCTCGGCTGGGCGGGGAACATCTTGAGCATGCTGGTGGTCGACCTGCCGCTGGCGGGTGGAGCCAAGGAGGAGGAGGAGACAAGGGTGAGGACGGTGGTGCTGGGTCCTGCTATCCCAAGGGCGTGGGGTGGTGGCAGTGTCAAGGGCTTGAGGATTAGGGGCGGTATGGTTGTCGACTTTGCATGGGATGGGATGGGTATCGCGACGAATTATACTCTTGTGAGTGGTGAAGCGGCCGGGCTGAGGTTTGTCAACGTTCGAGGACAAGACCTTTGAATCATCATCTTCACTTTCTCTCATTCTAGGCCCTGTTATTATCCTCAAAAGAAATTGAACATTGGTATACGGGTATCTCTAAACATGTGCGTCTTCCCTTTTTGCCTTGCTACTGTGTTGTCACAGCGACCTCCTCAAACTTGAACAGTATCTGCCTGTAAGCGCTGAGCACGAGGTCTCACCAGCACGATGAGGATCATTTCAATCATGCGAATAATACGAGTGAATCTATATTATCTCAGCAAACAGATACATATATAATACCAGAAAGAGAACAAAAGAGGGGCTTTGCGAGAACAAACTTACGCCAAAATAGCCAAAAATGCAAGCATGGCCGTATACCAGCCCACGTAATAATCATCCTTTGGCACCTTTGCGAAGATGGAACCAAATATGCACGTGCAAGCTATAGAGCCTCCCAGGACGATCGCCTCGGTCGCCAGCCTCGTCTTGGGCCATGGTTTCATGCAGGTCTCGACTGAGCCATCGATGCATAGCCAGAGAAATATGACCACGCTCTGCACACACACACACACACACACACCAGTCATGTCAGTCATGTGATCAGAAACGCATGATGAAAATACCTCGACATGAACCCTTATGAGTTCCTTGTGTAAATTTGTAAAGAAAGAGAGGGAAATAGAGAGAGATTACTCACCGGCATCACGCTGAGCACCAAGAATCTCCAATCTGGGTGTCTGTCTACCGGAGGGTTGGCGTAGATGGCGATGAGGATGACGATCAGCGCCACCGTGATGAGGGTCCCAATCGTGATGACCAGATAGTGCATGTAGAACCAGAAGAACTCGGACCCGGACACGAAGTCCTCGCGGCCGTATTTCAGGAGTCTGAACCTAAGGGGCCCTGGACTCAAGCCTGGCATATATTGACTCGCTTGGCCGGCTGCGTATCGCTCAGCCCATTTTGTGTTGCGGTAAAACATGGCGGTTTAAGGGGGGGGGGGTGTTATTGGGCTTCCTCTTCGTTCTTTAATCAAGAAAATCGTGATGACCAAAATGCCTATTCTGTTGATATATATCTATAAATGCAACAAGAAGGAGAAAAATGCTAGAAGACTTTATACCTTGGTCACGCAAAGAGCGGTTTATTCATATTAATATAAATCATTACGGCTCACCAGTCTGCCTCTGCCAATCCTGAAATGTGTAAAAACAGACAGAGCGCTCTAAGCCTTTTGCTGTCAGAAAAGCCAAGCTTCCCACTCGAAGGATTTAACTTAATTACTGGTGTGAGGCTGTTTTGCATTGGGCCCACCTCTTGCTGCTGTGCCTGCATGCGCCACCCTTTTCCATTGTATTTCTTCGAATGCTTGCTTCCTTTCAGGGGGTATTTAGGCGGTGGGTAAGTGCTGTAGTAATATGAGGGGCCCCCTCACGTCAGCTTGCAGTGACAGTGCTGCGTGCGGGCTATTAATCCATCTCTGGTCTTATTATTCGGGCCTGCATCTGCAGTCAGTCTTGATGAGAGGAGACGACACCTTCAGCAAGTTTTTCATAATCGCAGGCATCTTAGCAGCCTCTTTTCACGCACTAGATTATGTTCACACGACCACATCTTTGATGCGAATTCATAGTGCCTTGCCATCTGCCTGGGACTCTTATGTTGGATATTTCTTGTTTCCTACCACACCTCTTGCATCATCACGTAGTAACCAGTGCGCATGACAATAGTGGCGTGCCAACTCATCTACGGAGCTGTGTGCTGTAACAGATGCAACCGTCCATGTCCACCACACATTGGCCTTTTGGATGAGAAGGAAGAAGAAGAAGAAGAAAAAACCCAAAGCCAAAACCCACTGTGGGCCTTGACTTTTGGTTGAACCGATCCCCTCCCGCAGAAGAGCGGGATGATCCTCACACCAGCGCCGTAAGAAGTCCCAGCACCCCTCCAGATCCCATCAGAACCGCCCTGACCAAATTCTGCCGCCCAAACTTCCCCAACATCCCCCTTACCTTCTCGTCGTTGGCTGCCGCATCTCTCCTCGTCTTCTCCTGCGGCCCGCTCAGGTCCCTGAACTCATCCGCCCCCCCCTCCCCCTCGACGGTGCCCAGGGCGCTCTGTTCTTCCCCCTCTTTTCCTTTTGCTGCGCCCGAGGCAGAGAGAAGCCGAGCGCTGTCGGCGCTCCTCGAACCGCCCTGGTCGGCATTCAACTTGATCAGGGCAGAATTGTTAGGCAGCATGGCCACGAGCGTGTACGGCGCGATGCTCAGGCACAGGAGGCCCGCCGCAACATATCCACACGCCCTATTGTTCGCAGCCGCAGCCCTGACCCCCAGGGCCGCCACCTCCCTCCACAGCTGCCGCCAGGAGGGCAGGGGAGGGGACTGAAGGGCGAGGGCGCCAAAACCGACGCCTGAGATGAATGCTGCGGTGGGGAAGATGTGCGAGCCCCGGCTGAAGAGCCATCGCATTGCCGGAAGGGAGCGCGAGGCGGGTTGGGATTGGAGGATGGGGACGTCGAAGAGGGTGAGGGTCGCGATGCCTCCGGCTGCGAGGAGGGATGTGGTTATTGAGAGTGTTTGGAGGAGATTTGTGATCGTCGACATGTTCTCGGGTGAGAGAGTCTAGAACTCCAACTCTAGCTACGCAAGTAATATAGGTAAGTTGATGATTGGAGAGTTGTGAAGTTGGAGAGCTTGACTTGAGCAACCGACGATGAGACTGACTATTAGCCCCATTATGTTTATAAATAATACTCAAGACATGCAGACACCCTTGCCTCATGGCTCTATTTTATAAGTAACTACGGGAATCATTACAACTTGTGTCTCAGATTACGTCCCAAGGTGATGAGGTCATGACCCAAAAGCCCCCGGACTTTCAACTCGAGTCCGAACTGCAATGCTCCGATTGAGCCCAACCTTGCCTTGTTGCAGGCAACGAGATGACGCTGACCTGCGTTGGCCGCGAGGGTCTGCCATGCGCTGCGCATAATTAGGATTTCTTCCACCTCACATGCCAATTTGATAAACGTATCATCCCCCTACGTACAAGGTGACACTTCCTTCTTCAGTTCAGCAACATTCAGCCGTAAGTCCTTGATTTTGGGATTACTTTTGTACAAAAGAAAAGGCAGACAACTTGAAGATCTGTAGTTTGTAGAAATGCCCGTCCAACGTAATCCTCAGAAGACCTTTAATTGACAAAGTGATGGATTTTCTATAATTATTAGAGAATTAGGTTTATCTTCTCTGCTCTACACCAGGTATGAATTGAAAACCCAGACGACGCAATATCTAGCAGCTGCCCCAGCCTACTATTACAATTCCGAGAAGCCAACGACCCAGGCAAAAACGGGACGCCCAACAGGACGTGTTGGCATGGATCAAGAGGTCGTCGACACCAGAGCCTTCCCAGCCGATACGCGCGGGATTAATACACCCAGCCCGTGTCCAGCAGCTACTCTACCACTTCAGTATGGCCCCGCTTCACGGCCTTTTGGAGTGGCGTCACGATCTTGTCGTCGATGAGGACGCCGGTGGGCATCGTCCCAATCGTTCGATAAGGCCATGCCGTTCGATGTGTCTCCTTGAGGGCTCGTATCTGGGGCCCAATCTTCAAACAGACGAGAGAAGGGGAATCGATTTTTTTTCCATGGTGCTTTTTCGGCCTATACAGAGGCGCTAGTTCTGTCTCCAGCAGATCTCTCAAAAGTACTTGGTAATGTAACAACCTCCGCTCCAAAATCTTTTTTTTTCCCCCCACGTCTCTACTCAATCACCTATTCACAAAAGTGAAGCTTGTCATCCTCCTCGCCTCGCCTAGTGTCTAGGAAACCAAACTCAGACGTTGAGAAGGAAGCGAGGCTTGTCGAGACCTCTGCAGGTGAACCGGTGGACACGCACGCCAGTGGGCCCTCTGGCAGTCCTGATGTGATATGACGACGGAACAATGTGTAAGAAGATCAACAGGACAAGGCTAAAGGTTTTGGAGAGTGTACACACTTTATCGCAGTACCAAGCACCTTTGCACTGGGCACACCGCATGGGTGCCTTGCCAGTGTCTTGTTCTATCTTTCCGTAGCGGAAGCAGCTAATAACAATACACTCAGACTGACTGCGGACACTGTTTGCATGGGCTTCTCGCTCACCTCGGAACGCTCAAGCTACGAGGAACACCAGGTTTGTACTTGTTCAGAGCAGCAAGAAACTGCGCCTTTCCAGGACCCCGAAAGCCCATGTCAGCAAGCGGAAACGTATAACCCCCACAGGGATGCGATTCGAGGCGCCAGTTCGCGCAGATACTGGAAATCCTCGTCCTTTGATCTTGGCGCCTACACGCATCATCACAGCGCCGAGAAGGTCCAGCTTGTAGTCGGCGTCCCATCGCCAATCCCGGAATCGAATCTGGCACACGAAACTCGTCGACATTTCCCGAGGCAACATTCTTGTTCGGGCCATAGTCATCTTCGGCGCCCTCTTCGTTACCAGGTTTGGCCGTGTAAATCTCGTAGAAGCCCAGCTCGAGATCGCTGATCAGGTCTAGTTCCAGATCGCCCTCAAAGAAGCCTGTGGAGCAAAGTCTTGTCAGCACTTTGGGCACAAGGAATATCGTTGGGCTTGATCTGCAATAGCCAGCCGAGCTTTCAGCTGAAGGCCTTACGATGCCCCCATCGACCCATAATGAGGTCTGCTGGAATTAGTAGTGACGGCTTGCCGAAGATTCAAGCTTCTTGGTGGGGTTCCAGAGTGCGTGCGACACAAAGATGATAATTTCAGGCGAATGGTGTTGTTTGGGTTGGAAGATGGAAATGAAGGGAGGAGAAGGAGGAAGACGTTTGTCCCCGGGGGGGGGGGGGGGAGGTTCCATTCAAATCAGGTAGGAACCTTGAAGAAACGGGCGGTTGCCTGGCATGTGGAGGGAAGGAGAGGTCTCCAGACCGCAATTGCCATTCTCAATCTGGAACTGCACCTTCTAGAGTTTACTGAGAGAGGAAGTGACGGTTCGACCATGCCAAGAATCAGCATAGATAATTTAATGATCCAATGACACACCTGCCATGTCAACCCACTCCGATGGATTACTACTATCTGCATATTGGATTAATGGTCACCACTGTAGACCTTTCGCTCATCCTGGGTTGTCACAATCAAATTACTAGTAAATAAGCGTCCCGGCAACGTCTTCATTGGCTTGTATGGCATTGATCAGTCCAAATTCGAATGTATGACTATGTCCAGAGATGTTGTGCCCTATTGTGGGGATCAAGATAGCCAGATGATCTCCTCGGGTAAAACTTGGACTGATTCAGAAAGAAGAAAAGCAGCATTCTTAGGTGCTCTATATCCCTCGTGAACATCACCACCCTTCATCTTCATCTTCATCTTCTTCCTCTTCATTGCCTGCCTCTGCCATGGACATCCCCATACCGACTCCTTCAGACGCATCCTCCTCGTCCTCATCGTCAGGCACGGCATCAGAGCCATAGCTTTCCTCATCAGAGGCATCTGCGGCGCGGTGGCGTGATCGAGACTGCTGGTACTCCATCTGCAGCCTCTTGGCTAGCGATACACGTTTCGCCGGGGGAGGATCCTCGTCCGAGCTCTCTTCATCCTCGTCAGATGATGAGCTTTCATCGCTGACCTCCGCACCGGGCTGTGGTACATCGCCTTCTTCGCCCTCGGAGTCGCTGGGTATGGGGGGACGTGCACGCCGATTCGTAGAACGAGGTGCTCGGGAACCTTGTCCACTTCTGGAACCACTCGGCTGCACCGGGTGCTGATTGCCTTCATCTTCCGAATCAGTCATAACGGCGCGAGGTCGTTTCTGGCCAGCGCGAATTGCCGCCGGTCCAGTCTCTTGCTCGGCATTGCTTCCGTCATTGTCACTTTCGTCAGAGATAACCCTCCGGCGGCGGTTTGTGGTGCGCTGCGTCTTGCCGGCCTCAGTGTTGCTGTCGTCTTCAGAGTCGGATTCAAGGGCTTGGCGCTGGAGCCGAGCTACGCGGTTGCGTAAACTTTCCTCGCCCCCGGCCCGTGAGACGTCATCATCCTGACCGCTCGCCTCGGAGTCGCTGGAGAACTGGGCTTGTGTGGCATCAAGCATCCCGAACGCCGCATCCTCCTCATCATCGAGCAGGTGAGCTGGAAGATCGTCTTCCTCGTCCGTGGGAAACCCATCATCAATCGGGTCGTCGTCGATGCCCTCACTCTCGTACTCGTCGTCGTCGTCGTCGTCGTCGTCGGGAACGTCTGCTGGCCCAAATTCATCAGACTCATATTCGTCCCAGGGCTGCTGCCAGGTTTTCAACTCGGTGAGCTGTTCGATGCCTATGTCAAACATGAATCGAACCATCGGCCAGACTCTAGGGATGTGCCGTGCGAACGATTCACGCCTGGGCACAGGGCCCTCCTCCGCGCGTTCGTCTTGCGACTGCCGTCTCCTTGGCCACGGTCTCTTTTCCGCGGGATCGGCGTAGAATAAGAACGGGTCCCCCTCAAAGTGCGTATATCCCCACGCCGGGACAACCTCCAGCGTATTGTCGTCCAGCGCCTGTTGGCTTCCGTCTGAGTTTTCGGAAGCTTCAGCCTGGTCGAGGTCAATGCTGTCTGGGTTGCGGTCTGGGAATTCTTCTCCACCGGGATCGACGTAGGCTTCAGTGTCAGGAAAACAGAACGCCATCTCAACATACTGCGGGGCTAAGCCGTAATTCTGTTCTTCGATCATCTCGACGTGATACTCATGAACCGCTTCAGAGACACACCATGTCAGGTGCTTTGTCCGCACCTGGAAATTATCAACAAACACGAACATGTTTCGTAATCCAGGCAGCACATCGAGGACATCCTCCAGCCTCGGCGCGGCTTCGGCTTCAAGGGCAAGTTGCTGAAAGCCTGGCGCCATGTTTGCCGCGAGGGCGAGGGCTTCGCGTGCCCCAGAGGTCTCGGGCGGATCCGAAACGATAAAGATAACATCCCGGCTCTTGTGGTATGGCACAACGCCATGTCCACGAGGTAGCTCGATGCGGTCAGGCGAGGACTTGAGGGCAAGAACGCGGCTCTCATGGTGAACAGCAAGCACCGCCCTCATCGGCGCGGTTTGATCATGCACCTGTGAGGCAAGGATCATATCTCTCAGGTTGGAGCATACAACCTCGAAGACGCGGGGTCTCGGTTGCAAGTCAGGGCAGAACTCGTTCCAAACCATCTCGCGAACTTCCGGGGGGAGCTCCATGAACCTTGGGAAAGAGTCGTCGGGGACTGCACTGTGAGCGTCGAAGCTCGCACGAGAACTCGTGTCAGAGTTGGCTTCGGATGCCTCCAGGGCAAGATAAGCATTCGCACGGCCATGGTGGGCTGTTTGGGACTCGTCAAGGCCAGAGTCGTCCTCAATTGTGAGCGTCTCCTCATGGTCGAGCTGAGGCACGTCGTCATCCGAGTCGCCGTCGGGGTAGGCATCGTCCTCTTCGTAGTAATAGTACTCTGGTGCCATGGTGGGGCCCAGACCCCTTCAGGTGTGGGGCTCAACAGCTGGGAGGCGCAGCAGACAAGAAAAAAGCAAAAGAAAAAAAAAAAAAGCCAGCGCTCGCGCTATGAGAACTTTGGCAGTGGAGTGAGGTCTGGAAGATGAAACGAGAGTGCGCAGCAGGGGAACACCAAGCTGTTTTCTTTGGGGCGAGGCCTCTGGACGATGTCGGAGAGAAGGTTGGTGGGTGGGTAATGAGGGAAGGACCAGCGCGGGAAACGCGATAGGTTGTTGCCCAGGTGGGTTAGCCAGTCAGGTTGTGAGGACTGTGCAGGGGTGTCACCTTATTATATAAGCAATACAGCCCAACGCCCCGAATCACATGATTATGTAAGCAGAAGGGAAGAAGCGGGAAAAGGTAAACCGTGATTAAGCGCGCCCTGACATTCACTGTGCCGTGACTAGCATTGAGCGATACATACCTCAAAAGTCATGTCCAGGCACACGGCGTAAGGGCCAGGTCTCCTGCACCTTGAAATATGGAACAATTATCAAGGCATATCTTGTGCAATGAATACCAATATGACTGGCCTGGTCCTCTCTGAAACTACTCTGGCGGGCAAATGGGGCTTGGGTCCTCAGGCTGTTCATCTTATATTTTCAACAGAGGGTGGCCATATTTTAGTATAAGGTGTTCTAGGTTTCAATTAGGACAGTGCATACCTAGGTACAGCTGGACCAAAAATGGGAAGAGAAAGGGGCCTTGAGACACGGTAATTACAAACAATTCCTCCCAGATTCAACGTTTATATTACCCCGGAGAGCATATTTATTGTGGCCAGACATCGATAAAAGCACCCCTCAACCTTCAAGGTGACACATATGAGCAGCATTAACGAAGGTAGTCCAGCGTAGTATGCAGGGGTTCGGCTCAAAAGAACGCAGCCTGTCTAATATCATGCGATATGTTGTATTCTCTATTATTGACGAATAGTAGAGCTTACATGGCCCTGTAGACCGTCTTACCCTAGCTGTAACTCAGGAGATGAACACTGGGATGAACAATGCTTCGTACCATAATGCATTATCTTCCTGCCATGTAAGGAATATGAGCCGATGCACTACAGCCAGTTTGATCACAGGACACAGCGGGGAGGCCGTGTTGAATCCAGAGATCTGAGAAGAGGACTGAGGTACTCATGACCAGAACCAAGACCACCACGGGCCGTTGACGTGGGCAGATATCGAAATCATCACATAAACTTGGAATCCTGCGCTGAACGTTACATTGGTCAGACCTGCTCTGTCTCTCTTCAAGGCCCGCTAGGGTCATTATTATCGACCTGTCTTTGGTATGAGATTGTAGTAGTCAGAACCTTGGTAAGTCCACTCGACGATATTTTGACTGTTTGCATCATGATAACACGCAGGGAAGAAAATATTGGTCACGATATTTTTATCTTTTCTATTTTTAACAACAAGAAACAAAAAGCAAATTCCAATACTGATCTCGCTTTCAATCCTCATGAGACTCCTTTTTTTGTGTATGACCAAGTAGTAATAACACAGGCTTTGTAAAATTGCGACAAACACTGTTTTCTTATTCGAAAGTCCCTCTTCGGAAAGCCCCTCCCCCCCCCCCCTGAATAGACTTTTGAGAATTCCGCTCTTCGGTCTCTTTCTGTTTTTCGTGTCTAATTTTATCCCATGTCTTCCTCCTCCCGATTTTGGAGACTTCGCTCCTCGATCGCCTGATCACAACATTTATGCTTCGCCCAGCAGCTTGCCTTGATGATTCATAATCCATCAATGCATTACCCTGCCCATCATCATAAAACAAGCTTTTCCACCCCATGATTCTTCGGAACTTTCCTCAAAGGCATCGAATCCCCGAGCCTTCCTTTATCTATACCATAGAAACTCGTACCGTTAACCGAGTCTGCGTTACATCCACTCCAGGCTTGCCTCTGTCGCAGCGGAGAATTGGCTTACCTGTTCTGGAAGGACGTTGAACCATCACGGCTTATGAACGGTGGCGTGCGATAGCGATTCTGGCCGGGGTCACCGAGTCATAGCGGAGCAAATCTCCCTTCCACCAGTGCGATTGCAGATCGCGACGCTCGTGAACGTTGGACATGAACGACGCATGGCGGGATGCATGCAGCTTTGGTACATAGTGCAGTGCCGGTACGGGCCGTACGGCATGGTTTTATGGAACTCAATTGCTTGTTTAGTTTTTTTCTTATCGCGCATGGTTGACAAGCCCCTGGCCCTGAAGCTTAAAGGGGTCGCGAACCCCCCCCTCTGCTGGGGAGCTGAGGCCCTTTGAGCTGGGCGTGTCGACCGTTCTCGCCTTGCTGTAGCCCAGTCAAGCATACCTTACTTGGACGACCAAGCAAAGTGCCTCACGATGGCTCATCTGTTCAGGACGCTCGTTGCCGTGACGGCCCTCATACACCCGGCCCTCGCTGGAACTCGATCTTATACGCCAGTAGCCCGGCAAGCCAGCAGCAGCAATGTTGTGAGCTCGAATGTCCTGAGCCTGAAGAAGAGCTCCAAGACGGCCAGGTCTGCCCAGTACCTCCGCTCTATGCGCAATGTCGTCACCAATTCCAGCTCTGCCTATGAGCATACGGACAACCTGTTGTCGGATGAATACATTGCCGAGATTGAGTGGGCGGGCGTACCAGTCGAGGTCATCATTGACACTGGTTCGAGCGATACGTACGTACTCTAGAGAGGCCAGCTCCTTCTTTTGTCTCTGGTGTTGTGGAGATTCTTGGGCACAAGGATAATCTTGGTGGATGCTACGTCAGAGAACTTGTATCAATCTCTTGCTTTTCCCCTGCACGACTGCTGACTTTTAGTTGTCAAGATGGCTGGTGCAAGCCGGATTCACTTGCGTCGATGAAGATGGCAATGTACAGGAGGTAAGTTTCGATTTGGAGCCATGTGGATATCATAGGATGAACATGACACTCACAGTTATCATCATCTCACAGGAAGCAGATTGCTACTTCGGACCGACCTTCAACGGCACTTTTGACGAGGGCTCGGTTGCGGATCAGAACTTCAACATTGAATACGGAGATGGTGAATTCCTGACAGGCGTCTTTGGCTTCGAAAACGTCACCGTCGCCGGTATCACGGTCGATCATCAGCAAGTGGCCTTGGTCAATTATTCTTACTGGTTTGGCGATAGTGTGACCAGCGGCCTGATGGGTCTGGCCTATTCTCTGCTCACCAGTGCTTACGAGGGAACGAATACCTCTGCCGACTCTCTGGAGACCCAGGTTGAATACAGCCCCATTATTACGACCATGATCAACGAGAGCCTCATCGAACCTGTGTTCAGCTTGGCTCTGGAGCGCAACTCCGACAGCGGTTATCTCGCATTTGGTGGCCTGCCTCCGGTCAACTACACTGAATCATTTGCCACCACGCCGATCTTGATGGTCAGTCTTTTCCCCTTTTAACCTATTGAACCTCATTTCAGATCGGAATCTAATCGTGAACCAGATCGAGGTTTACGACGAGCCTGAGATGGCGACTCAATACAGCTTCTACACCGTCATCGCCGATGCGTATATCTACGAAGGGTCTACCAACCAAACCACGGCCCTTGCTGAGTCCTGGAGCGAGGCATATGCACCAGAGACTGTCAACACCACTCAGTTTCCCATCATTGTTGACAGCGGCACGACTCTGTTGTACCTGCCGACTGGTATGTCACTTTTGTTTGGGCGAGATTGAATACGCACAGTGGTGGTTTGTTGTGAATTGGAAGCTGACGTGGGTATTCTTCTAGAGCTGTACGAGGATATCTCGAGCCTCTACGATCCGCCCGCCGTATACATCGAGGATGAGGGTGCTACCTTTGCACCATGCGACGCCAGTGTGCCGTCTTTGGGTGTTCAAATCAACGGCACTGTCTTCGAGATCAGTGAAGCCGATATGTTAATGCAAGAGTACGTGAAGCACAGTACTATCTCCTTGAAGGAGACTTCCTGATACGACCGAAGACGCTGACTTTAATCAACCAGTTACACGGCCACGCTGAACGGCGAGGACTACTGCTTGATCGGACCTCAAGATGGTACTAGTGAGGGCCCGTACATTCTCGGCGACACGTTCTTGAACAACGTCGTCGCCGTGTTCGATATTGGCGCGAGTGAGATTCGGTTTGCGGAGCATGTGTACTAGGCAGAGACAACCTGAAGGCTTTCAAGTAATAAACGATGTAGGATAAAGAAGGAAAGAAGTCCACGGTCTCGTACATAAGGTCGAATCAAGTATCAAGCACAATTTTCGGAGGAGAAACAGCTTTAGGCCGAACATCAGAGGCGAGTCTAGGCCAACCCCAAAGAGACCTTGACCGCCTCAATTCCGCAGCTAAGAGTCAATCCTTCGACCCGATGACGTCCATCTACTGTATAATGATCATCTGTTCCGAAGTCTTGCCGCTGCGGACCCTTGAGACATCTTTAGTGTTAATTACCTTCTTTTACTATACGATGGCAGTCTACACTCATTTGTTTGTAGCCTTGACATACAGTGTCGTTGACCATATTATGTAGGTCTGTTACGGAAAAGAACTTTCTATGAAAGAGAGATTCCGTACTTGTACGGGCTCTTTTGCAAAGATTTTACTCTGAATGAACTCAATCAAAAATGCTGTGTAGGAACCCATTGTTATCAAAGCCCCGGGTCTATTAAAAATGATTACAAATTAAAGATATGTTCGCAGGGGCCCGTCCCGATGCTCGGACGAGGCACTAATTACTATCTTGACTATTTGGACAAGTTTTTTATGTGTTCTCGCTCATGGTAGATGGACTGACAAGGCGTGCAAGCTCCTGGTTAAGCGACAACACGGGAGTAACGTTCCCGAGGAGTCCGTCGAGCGCCACGCCCTCAAATTCCAGCTCAGCTGCATGAGACGGCTGGTTTTCACCGCTCCTTTCAACAGGAATTGAACCTCCGAAAGACTCCCACATTGCATACTTGGCGTCGGGGAGAAGCCAGCGAAAACGGCGATCGGAACAGGATCGACCGCTTGCATGAAAGTCGGGCGTAGCGTATTCAGCTTGCAGGCCAGAGGGGAGGAAAGCACAATTTTTATTTCTCGTAGTTCGTCAGGGATTGCAACTTGATGGGCTTTGTTTAGGGCTGCCGTGATCGGCTTGAACCGCCACTGATGACCGAGATCGTGATTTGTGCCTGACATGGGAACGGTGAACCACATAGCAGACGTTGCAATGGGCTATTATCTTATATACTGCTTGCTGTTTGGACACTAAGTATCACATTATGTCTAACATAGTAAACCCCTCATCGGGTCTATTCTTGTCATCCGCACCATGATCAACGGTCAGAACAGTATTTTGCAGTATCTTGTGTCTCTTAAAGCCTGCCATGATTTGAGAGGCAGCTTTGGTAAGGTCATTGGGGGACACTACATTTTGTTGGTCATATCAGCTTGAGAAAGCTTCAAGTATAACCAATCGACCGATTGTTTGATTCGCAAAATGTACCTCCTAGGCGTAGAATGGATCTCTTGACGGTGAGCGAGCATGATGACGAGGTCTAATAAGAGCTGAAATGTCTCAGCGTACGACAAAAATTTCTTATACATTCACCACATTATTTAACGTCTGCTTTAAGGACAGCCGTTGACGCTGGCTTGTTGTACGATGATCGTGTTCGGCATTGTGTGGTTGATCGTAAATGTATCGGAAGTCGTTTTCTGAGTGGCGCATTTGTCAAACCGCGTTTTTCTGCGGCACGGAGTCAGCTTCGTACTTTAATGTTTGTCTTGCTTTTGATTCCCCAGCCATACGCTGTGGCAAACTTAGTGTGGTATGCACAGGAAGATAATTGGGCTGCGACTGGCCACGTATTTTTAACTGGTTGATGGTCTACCGCGTATTGTATCATGGTTCAGTGTGGATGTAGGGGGGGTCCTTAGGGGGCGTTGATTATGCGATATTACGGAAGTGATGCACGCGCTTTCACCGTTACAATGAATCATGAGGGTCGAGATGTCTTGATATCATGGAATACTCGCGCATCGGCCGTGGACTATGGTAAATTGTCCTTGATCGGCTTCTTGATTCATCTCATGCCCGACGAACTATCGACACTACCCAATTACCCAGTATGCAGTCATTTGGACACTTGGGCTGACAACAGTTAAACCGCGCTCTCAATGTACCCCTTCAGGCGCCAAGTAGATGCTTCTTCGTTTAAGGCCCAGCGGTTAAGTTGCTTTTGACGGCTTCCACCACCAGACAGCCCCCCAAATCGGGCGACTACTACTCAAGCAGGGGGTCCTTTTTCTGCTTAGTTTGGAAGAAGATTTGTCGCCGGAAATTTTTGCTCTTAGACCAATTATAACAATCCTGCGTGGTGAAGCTGTGCTTGTCCGTAGAGGGTGTACCGGTGCGAACACGAGTTGAGATATACTTATGTACTGACTGTTGTGGTGTGGTGTGCATCAGGCGGCTAGGGCCCAGACCATTGCTTTCGTCATGCCACTGCTCACTCAATCGTTTCTGCAAGTTGCGTCGGACAATTTCCTCTGCCAATGAAGCTGTACGAGTATTCATCCTGATTAACTTTTGCCTGGCCCCCCTTCCCCTTGGAACTAGGCCACGACATGTTCTAACTAAGTTCGAAGCATCGAAGACTGGGGCTTTCTTCCCGTCTGTAAGCCGAATTGTGGGGGCGACCATTGAACTGGGTACTTAAGTACAGGTGCTGTGCTTACGACCCAGGGTTACAACGTAGAAGGACCCTGGCTACACGTGGATGCAACGATCCTTCGCAGGCGAAGGAGGGATGAAGGAGGGAAGAAGGAACACAAGGCCTGTCTCAGCGCGGCGTTGCACAGGCAAAGAGCCGTAGAGCGGCGCCCAACATTGTTTGTCCCATCAGCGTGGAGAGTAATCCTCCGTTTATGGAGCACGTAAGAAAAGAAAGAAAAAAAAAAGGCGCTGGCCTCATTTAAATGTCATCGTCGCCGCCAGCAGAATGAATTTAATATGGGACCTTTCATGTTCAATCCCTTGGTGCCTCTTTTTTCTCTGGAAGGACATCTCATCCACGATGCATCTGTCACCGTTCTCACTTCTAGCGCTCCTTAATCTTGTCTCTTTTCAAGCATATGGTGCTGTAATACCACGACAGAAGTCTTCATACCTGCCTGTCCCATTTCAACTGGGTCGTCGGGCGACGACCGGGGCTTATACAATTACAGCAGATGTTAGCAACCAAACACAGCGGCTCGAGGCAATGTATGTCCATCGATGAGAGCATGGCGACGTGGTTAATGAATGCTGATTATTTTCTTATTATTATTATACAGAGCTGTTACGCGCGCAGGATTTCTTTACGGGCCTGCTATTGCCGGAGGGCCCTTCTATCCTATAGGCTCCATCGGCAATGTGACGGCGGATCAGGACTTGGCTGACCTCGCCTCCGATGAGGAGGCCGAGGATGTATTGGGCGACGAAGACAGCGATGCGGAGGTGACGGCGTATACACTGGGAGCGGTTTGTAAACCTTTGCACGCCGTGCATTCTACTTGCACACCGATTGGAAACTTCAAAGTCTGACATCAAAGAACAGTTTGGTGATTTCTCTACACTGGGAGATTATGTACAACTTTACGACAACGAGTGGACACACTCGCTACCGAACGGCCCTGCGCCGGGCATCCTCACCAACTACACCCAAGACCTTGTCTTCTCGATGGAACGGTTAGCAAACAGCCCATTCGCGGTGAGGAGGCTGAACCCGTCGAGCGATTCACTTCCCTTCCAGGTCGAAGACTCGATCGCGCAGAACGTGTCTGGCACCACCTTGGCGAGCCTGTTCTCAGCTGGCAGTCTCTTCTACGTGGACCATACCGACCTCGGAACTCTCCCGACCAACGGCCGGTATACTGCAGCAACCGATGCGTATTTCTTCATTGATACGACATCTGGAAACTTCCTGCCCTTGGCTATCCGCACTGGAGTAGGAGCAGACCTGATCTATACGCCTGCAGATGCGGCTGATGATTGGCTATTGGCTAAGATTATGTTCAATGCCAATGATATATTTTTTGCGCAATTCAACCATTTAGCAGCCACTCATATGGTGGTCCAAATTACCTGGATGGCAGCTATCCGCTCACTTAGCACTGATCATCCTGTCTACGCTATATATGATCGCCGTAAGTGTATAAACTCTTCCTTAATATAAAATTGCTATTTTAGCTAACTCACTGATCTTTCTATGGTTAGTTGCTTTCGAGGCATTCGGAGTTCAACCTATTGCAGCTGAGATGCTGTTTGCTTCGGGGGCTGCAGTCGACGAGATTTTCCCTTTCAGCGGCACCACAGCACAGGAATATGCCAGTAACCTGTATTTCAACGGGAAGGGTGATTTCCAGGCCAACTACTTCTTAACGGATTTACAAAATCGAGGACTTATCAACTCGACTATCGGCCCCGAGCTTACCCACTTCCCTTTCTATGAGGATGCTGCGGTTATTTACAATGCAGTCGAAGCGTTTATGACGACTTTTGTCGACTCTTACTACACTTCAGATAGTGTGGTTGCGGCTGATACAGAGCTGCAAACTTGGGCTAAGGAGGCGAACGGCCCGGCTGAGGCGATGGGCTTCCCTACAAGCATTTCGGATAAGGCTACACTGGTGGGCATCCTCACACACATTGTAAGACGTTCCCAGGGAAAACCAAAGAAAAGGAAGGGGCAAAACACCTGAGTAATTGCTGACCTTGCTCATCAACAACAGGCTCACCTTGTCACCTCGGCACATCACGCGGTAAACACCAACCAGTTGCAATCCCTCAGCCTGACACTGCCTTTCCACCCCGCGGCACTCTACTCACCCATTCCGACCACCAAGGGCAACACCTCGGTCGTCTCTTTCCTGCCACCCTTTGAGGAATCCGATGCCCAGATCACCATCTCCGCCGGGTTCTCGCGGCCCCTGTTCGCCGGCACGAACCGTTCACTTCTGCACATGTTTGACGACGCGAGCATGCTGAACCTCATGACCAAGGAGACGGTCGAGGCGGCGGCCACGTTCAAGAGCACCATGCAGGCGTTTAGCGACGTGGTCGCCTCGAGAACCTTTGATTCGGAGGGGCTCTGCCAGGGGATGCCTTTTGTGTGGCAGGCGTTGGATCCCAACGTTGCGCCTTATTCCGCCGCTATCTAGGAGAGAAAGAGGGGAGGGGGGGGGAGGACGTCCCTTAAGGGTTCTTGTTCATTGGGCTGGATGGAGTATTATATATATAGACACTGGAAAAGCGGATGATTTCCTACTTGTACAATGGGTTTTATAAACGACATGACGCCACGAAAGTGTTCAGTTCATCGTACATAGTCTTCAAGGATACACAGCTACTTGAACCAACCAGGCTGCTAAGGTTTGGAGTGGCATGATTTAATATTATTGATACCAGAATACAAAGATGCAATCAAGTCAGTCCTGCTCGTCAGTTTGAGCGTGCGTGGTCCACGGCTGTAATACAACATATTGATTCCCTTTGAGGTTTCAGACTCGCCTCGCCTAACACGGAATCTCGCAGGGGCTCGCACAGCATAATCTCAATCTACAGTACTACATGCACAGCCGTTCACGGATGCGGTAACCACTGCGCCGTACCCATGCATGAGATATATGATTACTGCCACGACCGTTTGAAACACATGCGACCATACCTAGTGGAATACTTGGGATCCCGTCTGCTCTCCCCTAAATAAGCCACCAAGGGCTGGATTAGTAGTCAAGTGGGTGACCATTGGCGAATACCCGGTGTTGCATGTTTTGCCCTTTTTCCTTCTTCTTTTTTTTCTTCTTTTTCTTCCCCCTCTTTTGCCCTTTGGTTGGTGACATGGGGCTGACGAGACGATGAGCGGGCCTTTGAGTTTCCGCGAGTCGGGTTTTTGGGGGCATCGATTGTAAGACGAAAAAAGTACCATGCCCAAAGGCGGGGGGAAAACCCTCTCGAGCCCATGTCGTCGTGTCTTTGGTAGTATCTAGATGGGGGGCTTCTGTGGAATTTACCTCCCTGAATAGATACTCTCTAATTCCCAACAAAAAGCAAAAACTATGGGTGGGTATAGTTGGCCTGCAGGGCGGGAGGATCACATCACATTGATAGGGCCGTTTAAGATACTAGTCAGTTGACGATGCAGGTCAATTGCAGAAGCACATACGCTATCAATCTTTTGTCTTTGGGTTCCCCAATGAGGGTCGCCTGGGAAGGAAAGAAGAAGGCAATGAGCACGTTAGAAGGTTTGCTCCCCTTCGATACGAATTTTCAGAGTCAATCCGAGCTCGAACATGCGAAGTGATGACGTGAGAGCAATAGGTCCGCATTCCAGGCTGCAGGTACTTTCGAATTGACAGGGCGGCGTAATGGGAGCCCCAGGTGGGGGTCGGGGGGCTCACGATGCTGATCTGCATAGAATTACAGAAATGCCCTCAGCACCAAGTCCTCAATAGCTCCTGAAAATGGGGGCGGCGGGCTGGAATTATTGACCTGGCCCTGGATGCCCATGATTTGATGGTATACGACAGGGTGAAAGGTCTTTGTAAAGTGACATGAACACCTCATGCGGTTCTGAAATTGGTAATCCAATCAGGCATACACACAGATATGCGGTCATGAACGTGGCGGTGGCAATATGGGCCGACTTGTTTTTTTTTTTCCCTTCCTTTTCTTTTTCCTCTTGGGAATCTTGTCACCTTTGCTAGGCCTCCGTATTGGTCGTGCCATTTGCGTGCTCCCCACCAGCATGTTCAGCGTCAGCGTCAACCGCGTCAACCGCTTCATCGTCGCCGCTGCCTTGGGCTTCGCCAGCGCCCTCGTCGTCTTCCTCCGCGGTCTTGAGCTGGCCACCTTTCCGTTTCGGGATGACTTCCATGAAGGCCTTGGCCCAGTCTCCAGTCTCGAGCCATTTTGACATGATCTCGACCACGTGGTTGGTGGCAAGCACCCGCCGACTTGCCATCTGCATGTACTCGCCGATAGGCAGCTTTGCTGTGCGAATGCCCTTTTCTTCGGCGCGTCTTTGACAGAGGTTCTTCTCTCTGTTTCGATCCACCAATCCGCCGACCACATAGCTAGTGTTGGGCTCGAGCTTGTCGAGTGTAAACGGCGAGTCGGCAGAGAGATACACGACGGAGTCGGTCGGGAATTCCGCTGCTGCCGATGTCTCACCTGAGGTTGCCTCTTCACCGGCAACCTGTGGCTCCGTGATCGCTTGATCGTCGACCTCCCCAGCGGACTTCTCCCTAGTCTCCTCGACGCTTGTCATCTCTTCTTCTCCGCCCAGCGCTGGACAGGCCTTCCCAGCTGCCGGCCCATTCATGATGCCCCACGCAACCTTGCCAGCCTCGACAAAGTCGCCCTCCACGAAGCTCACACCCTTCCAATTAAGGTGCGTGCCCTTCAGCACTGTGTTGAACCGCTCGCTCAATTTCCCATCCCACGAGCTCACCAGCAGATGCCCCTGGTACAAGCCGGCCCTGTTCATCGAGTAGCTCCTCGTGATCTGACTGGCCAGAGAGACAAGCTCATTCTCGTGCATGTACTTCTCAAAGTCACAATCAATGATGAAAGCCACCGGTACTGGCCTGCTCCGTGGTACCTTCTTCCTCTCGGCTTGCTCCTCTGCTAGTATCCGCTGTAGGGCTTCGGCCTTGTCAATTCCCTCTTTCTGTGCGAGCTTCTCGGCCTTCTCTTCGCGCTCCTGTCGTCGCTGCGCGGTCTTCTCGTGCCGCTTGTCTTTCCGCATTTGCTTGCGTTCTCCTCTGCGCTCTTCGCGGAGCTTCTGACGTTTTTGTTTGCGGAGCTGATTCTTGGAGAGCCTGGGCTGGTCGGGGCCTGCAGTGTCTACTAACGCCCCAGGTGAGTGCGTGGGATGGTCTTCGTCATCGTGGCCATCGTCTGAGGCCGAGGCGTCGTCGTCGTCGTCGTCGTCGTCGTCGTCCTCGCGCAGTCGCTTCTTAGGGTTGGCATCTTTGGTCGGTGCTGGGACATCCTGCCCCAGTGTCTCCGTGACTGGTGAAGTCTCAACAGCCACTGATGGCTCTATACTCGGCACATTCTGATCGATTTCCATGTTGTCATAAATTTGTGGTGGTGTTGGTCGAAAATGGGCCAAAAAGGCGATCGGAATCACAAATCGCGACAAGAATAGACCGCGGGCCCTCAATTGGAACTTTTTCAGAAGCTTTTGGGGGCGCGGGCCGGTCTCGGCTTCAGCGCGTCCACCGCCGTAGTTACCCCACGTTAACTTACTTAGAACTGCCGTGGAAGCGCGCTGCTGGGGACCCCTGGTCAAGTCGCGTCTCCCTGCTAAATTGAACTCACGTCACACGCGTTTCCTCCTCGACTTGGGCGCCTTCCCTAAACAGCCAACCTGTAGAGAGGTCCCTTCCAATCTTCGGTCTAGTAGAGCAGTGAGGTCTGATCTGCTCTTTCGTATTTCTAGTTTCTGCCTTGAGAATTCTAGCCCGTCATGTCTTCTCGACCAGAATTAAAGGTTCGCATGTCTCTTGTTGCCTCTCGAATAGATTGCCTCTAACAATCGCCTAACTTCTAGGTCGACGATGAACACGGCTTCATTCGCTTCTTCAAGGGCCTGGCGACACGCGACGACGACGAGACGGTCCGCATATTCGACCGGGGAGACTGGTATACTGCTCATGGAGAGGATGCCAACTTCATTGCTCGGACTGTGTACAAGACGACCTCGGTGGTCCGCCAGCTGGGCAAGAATGACCACACCGGCCTCCCCTCCGTGACAATGACCGTCACCGTCTTCCGTCAGTTCCTTCGGGAGGCCTTGTTCAAGCTAGGAAAGCGCGTCGAGATATACGCTTCCGCTGGAGGCCGCATGAACTGGAAGATCGTCAAGCAGGCCTCGCCTGGCAACCTACAAGATGTCGAGGAGGAGCTGGGCGGGCAGTTGGACGGCGCGCCCATGATCATGGCCGTCAAGTTTTCTGCAAAGGCCTCCGAAGCAAGGAGTGTTGGCGTCTGTTTCGCTGATGCCAGTGTACGAGAGCTTGGCGTCAGCGAGTTCCTCGACAACAACCTATACTCCAACTTCGAGGCGCTTCTGATCCAGCTTGGTATTAAGGAGTGCTTAATACAATTCGACAAGGCAGACAAGGACAAGGACCTCGAGTTGGCCAAGCTGAAGCAGATCATCAACAACTGTGGCGTTGCCATGTCAGAACGACCAATGGCAGATTTCGGCACCAAGGACATCGAACAGGATCTGGCGAGGCTGTTAAAGGACGAGCGTTCTGCTTCAATGCTGCCACAGACGGACCTGACACTGGCGATGGGGTCGGCGGCAGCTCTGATCAAGTATCTCAGTGTGCTCCAGGACCCTTCCAACTTTGGCCAGTACCAGCTGTACCAGCACGACCTGTCGCAGTTCATGAAGCTGGACGCCGCCGCCCTAAAAGCCTTGAACCTCATGCCGGGTGCGCGGGATGGCGCCAAGACCATGAGTTTGTACGGCCTGTTAAACCACTGCAAGACGCCCGTGGGCAGCCGTCTTCTGTCGCAATGGTTGAAGCAGCCTCTCATGGACAAGGACGAGATCGAGAAACGTCAGCAGCTTGTTGAGGCTTTTGTCAATGACACGGAGCTCCGGCAGATCATGCAAGAGGAACACCTCAAATCCATTCCCGACCTCTACCGACTATCCAAGAAGTTTCAACGGAAGAAGGCCAACTTGGAAGATGTCGTCCGAGCGTACCAGGCTGTCATCCGACTACCAGGGCTTCTCGGTACATTTGAGGGTGTGATGGACGAAGCCTACCGCGATCCTCTGGACGCTGCTTATACCACCAGGCTCCGTGAGCTTTCCGACAAACTGGTCAAACTTCAGGACATGGTGGAGGCGACAGTGGACTTGGAGGCGATGGACAACCACGAGTTCGTGATCAAGCCCGAGTTTGATGACAGCCTGCGGATCATCAGGAAGAAGCTCGACCGTCTCCGAGTGGATATGGATAGGGAGTACGCCTACGCGGCCAGCGACCTCGGCCAGGAGAGGGAGAAGAAGATTTTCCTCGAGAACCACAAAGTACACGGCTGGTGCATGCGCCTGACACGAGCAGAGGCAGGATGCATCCGCAACAGAAAGGAGTACAAGGAGTGCTCGACACAGAAAAACGGCGTCTACTTCACCACCAACAAGCTCCTGGACTATCGGCGCGAGTTTGACCAGCTCAACTCCAACTACACCCGCACCCAGACCGGGCTGGTCAGCGAGGTGGTCAGCGTGGCAGCGTCCTACTGCCCTGTTCTCGAGAAGCTTGCTGGCGTCCTCGCCCACCTAGACGTCATCGTCTCTTTTGCTCACTGCTCCGCGCATGCGCCTATATCCTACGTCCGCCCAACCATACACCCGAGAGGTCAAGGCCGCACCAACCTCAAGGAAGCCCGTCACCCCTGTATGGAGATGCAAGACGACGTGCAATTCATCACCAACGATGTCGAGCTCACCCGGGATACATCCTCCTTCCTCGTCATCACAGGCCCCAACATGGGCGGCAAGTCGACTTATATCCGGCAGATCGGGGTCATTGCCCTCATGGCCCAGGTCGGCTGTTTCGTGCCCTGCAGCGAGGCGGAGCTGACCATCTTTGACTCCATCCTCGCGCGCGTGGGCGCATCCGACTCCCAGCTCAAGGGCGTGTCTACCTTCATGGCCGAGATGCTCGAGACGGCCAATATCCTCAAGTCGGCGACGGCCGAATCGCTGATCATCATCGACGAGCTGGGCCGCGGCACATCGACGTATGATGGCTTCGGGCTCGCGTGGGCCATCTCCGAGCACATCGTCAAGGAGATTGGCTGCTTTGCCATGTTCGCCACGCACTTTCACGAGCTGACCGCGCTGGCCGACCTCTACCCGCAGGTGCGGAACCTGCACGTGACGGCACACATCGGTGGCACGGGCAGCACCGACAAGGAGAGCAAGAGGGAGGTGACGCTGCTGTACAAGGTCGAGCCGGGCATCTGTGACCAGAGCTTCGGCATCCACGTCGCGGAGCTGGTGGGGTTCCCGGACAAGGTGGTGCGCATGGCCAAGAGGAAGGCTGACGAGCTCGAGGACTTCACGTCGAAACATGAAGAAGGGGCTGCCGCCGCCGCCGGCGGGCCAGCGGGAGGCTACAGCAAGCAGGAGGTAGAAGAGTGCAGTGCGCTGTTGAAGAATGTGTTGGTGCAGTGGCGAGAGCAGGTCAAGGATGGCGCCATGTCCAAGGACGAGATGGTGGCCAAACTGAGGGAGTTGGTCAAGGCGGATGCACGCTTGACGAGCAGCCCCTTTTTGACAGTGTAAAAGGCTTTTTGTGATTTATTTCTTCTGATTTTTTTTTTTTTCCTTCCCCTTCCTTTGCTCTGATTTTGGGTTGTACATTTTATTCGTATGTGATTGTTCGTGTTGGCTTCAGCGGGGAGAGAGATGATATTTCAGTGCTATCGTGAGAAGGTTGTGAACTGAAAGAAAGAAAAGGAAAAAAACTCAAAATGTGTTCCTCGCCTGCATCTTTAAGTGTGCCCAACCTGGAAATCTAGAACCAAGAACCCCTTGACCTATCTATCGAACTTCTTGGGAAGACAAGACATCTCTATTCTCTCTAATTATACCCACCATTCATTCCATCCATCCCATTTCTTCAGCAGCCAAAGTCACGCGCGGGCTGCAGCTCTACTCTACCTCGTCGCCCACCTCCTCCAGCGCCTTCACAAGTCCTTGGACGGTTTCCCTCCTCGTCTGGATATTCACCACCACCCTGAAGAAACTCCCCTGCCACGCTCGCCCATTCTTTCCCTTGAAACTACCCGGAAAGCTCGCATAGTCCACCATGAAACCCCGACCACAGAGCCTCTTCACCATCTCCACCGTCCTCTTGGTATTGCTGCTGGCCCCGCTGTTGTTGTCCCCGTCGCTGTACCGGTGATAGAAGCACACCTGCAAGCAAGACGGCGGATTCTCACCCACGAGCGTGAACGCAGGCCTCCTCTCGACCTCGGCGGCGAGGAACGCAGCCACCTCAAAGGCGCCGTCGACCTGGGCCTCGAAGCCGGCGGGACCGTGGTAGACCCACGCTAGCGCGAGCTTGAGCGCGTCGCCCCTCCTTCCGCACTGCAGTGTGAGGTCGGCCAGGTCCCAAGTGGTGGTGGTCTCACTGTCGTCGCCGTCGTTGCTGTCCTCCCCGTGGAAGAGGTACGGCGCGTCCGTCCTGTTGGCCGCGTGGAAGACGCGCATGTCAGGCCCGAGGAGGAACGAGCAAGTCACGGGGGCGTTGAGCATCTTGTGCGGGTTGATGGTGACGCTGTCGGCCAGCTCTGCGCCGCGCATCCTGCTGGGGCCGTGGCGGGCGGAGAAGACGACGGGACCACCCCAGGAGGCGTCGACGTGCATCCACACGCGTTCACGGCGGCACACGGCGCTGATCTCGGCCAGGGGATCGTAGGAGCCCAGGACAGTGGTGCCTGCGGTGGCGTTCACGTAGAGCGGAGTCAGTCCTTCAGCTCGGGCTGTGGCGATGAGGGTGGACAGGGCGGATGGGTCCATGCGGCCGGCGGCGTCGACGGGGACGATGCGGACGTTGGCCTTGCCGATGCCGGCGATGAGGGCGGCCTTCTCGACCGAGTAGTGGCCGTGCTGGTTGGTGAAGAGGACAAACGTGTGGCCTGCGTTTCCCTGCGTCTTGGTCTCCGGGTAGAGATGGCTGCGCGCGATGATGAGAGACGTCAGGTTAGAGGCGCTGCCGCCCGCGACGGTGACGCCACCCGCACGGGGCCCATCGAAGCCGAACAAGCGCGCCAGGGATCTCGCGGTGTGCTTCTCTATGACGCTGAGGGCGGGCGAGACGGAGTAGACGTGCACGTTGGTGTTGAGTGTGGCGAGGAGCAGCTCGGTCACGAGGCCGACGGGGGTTGGGGACGAGTACAGCTTGTCGAGGAAGCCCTGATCCCAGGTGTTGACGCTGTTGTGGAGGACCTCGGCGATGGCCTTCAGGAGTCCCTCTCTCCCCGCGCCCTGGCCTGTGGAGGGCAAGAGGGTGGACAGGTGGGCGTGGAGGACGGACGGCGGGAGGAGGTCGCCTTCTATGAGCGCGTTGTTGGTGGAGGAGGACGACGTCGTGCTGCCTGCGCCACCAGCGGCGCGGACGTTCACATGATCATCCGCCCGTTGTATGAATGGTATGATCAAGGCCTTGACGGCGTCGATGAGCTGCAAGTGTGTTAGTTTTCATGGCCCTTTCATGAGGTTTATCGCAAAGGACGATTCAGATTCTCACCTCGGAAGCTTCGTTGGCCCTGTTGAGAGGGGACGACGACCCCAGGCTGTTGTTTCCTGTTGAGGTTTCCATATCTTAAGTCTAAGAAAGATTCTCTAATGAAAAATGGAGTGTGAGAATGGGAAAAATCTCTTTTGAGGCTGTATATCGAAGGTCACGGCTGTGTTGAATCATTTCTTCAATGTTTAAGGTGAGAATTGATCTAAAAGCTCCTGTATCGGAGCCACTGATGAGGAATCTTTGAGAGAAAATTTTATCTCGAGTTTTAAATAGCGCCATTTTGAAACCTTTTAAGCAGACAAAATTGACCAAAATGGTAGAACAAGTACTATGAGGAGGGAAAAAAGAAGAGAATATTCTATGACAGCCTTTTATGTCTTTTTGAGGTCTGGAAAGTGGCAGGGTGTAATTATTTGGGGGAGAAGGCGCTGGGGGGAGGGTGGCACTTGCAGTGGTTGTGGACAAAACCCTAACCCTGTATTCAGTTGGCTCTGAAGCTCTGCCCAGTGTCTCCTCAACTTCTGTGTCGTGTTTCAATTTTACCTTCATCCCATGTCTTGCTTGACATGCAAGATACTTGCACAAGAGGCTTCCCATGACTTGACGAACTGATCGAGGAATATTATTGAGGATTCTCGTGCTTCTTGAAGAATGACTACCTTTCGAAGCTGCTTATGTTGAGTTATTCACAATCAACTCGTCGTCAACATCTTCCTATCCATCCAAATCCTTATCCTCATTTGTGTTCCTCGAATTCCGGTCCTTCTGGTCCTGCTAACCCTAGTCCTCCTCAAACCCTACCAACAGCGTGTATTTTCTTCAAAGGACGCCCCCGATCTTCTTGAGGGGCTCGGCACGAACGAACGAACGAACTCTAGACCGTCGAAGACTGCCCGAGGTCGATTGCCGTGATGATGGGGGTCAGTTTCCGGTCGAGGATGCGCTCGCCCCTGCCCAGGCCCCACTCGCTCTCTCTCATGGAGATCAGATGCAACAGGAGAGAACTGGCTGCAGGCAGCAGCCTCGGCCACTGAGAGAGGGTGCCGATGTACGTGAAGTATCTGGACATGGTGTCGCGGCCCGCCCCGCTGGCGTCCAATTTCTTTCCGGTGAACCACAGCAGCTGGTAGAGGCAGGCGAGGTGGTGGAGGCTGGGGGGCACGAGATGGTTGCGCCAGTTGACAAAGGTTTCGACGCACTGGAGAACCGTCTGGTCTGGGAGGAGGCCGAGGTCGTAAAGCTTGCCGGTGAAACGGAGCCAGCGGAGACAGGCGTCGAGGTGACATTGGCCAGCCGTGACCGAATTCATCATCTTGTCACACATGGTCGACAGTGACTGGACGACAAAGTCATGTCCGCCCATCACCTCCCCAGTCTCCATGTAGATCAGGTAGGTCGCGCAGTCGCGGTGGAGGGTATAGCACAGGCGTGCGTAGAGGTTGATGCGCTCGAGGCGGGATGATGTACGGGCCTTGTGGGTGATGAGCTCGAGGATGCGTCCCAGGATCGTGCCGCTGCCGTCCTCGTTGGGCAAGCGCTCGAAGTACTGGATGAGTTCCAGAGAGATCCTGGAGAGGTTATTGGCCGAGACGCGATCCAGGAGCGATAGGAGCCGATAAGGCGCCTCGCGATCAGGTGCACTGGGGAAGTACTCTGTCGGGGACGCCGTGGCGCCGTGGCCGTGACGCTGCGCGTTGATGCGGGGGAAAACGGAGGGAAGCAGAACGACTGGGTCCTGGAACTCGCGCCTGGGGTCGCTCGAGGGCGTGTGGGTGCTGGCAGCCTCTTGGACCCTGCGGGCGATGGACACCATCTCGCGAGCACCCCGATGCATCAGGGCCTCCATCCTGTTCAGCCCTGCCAGGTTCTTGGCCTGGACGTAGAGCACCCACAACTTGAGATGGTCGCCGAGGCTGCGGAAAATACGGGTGAGGGCAGGCGGGTCCATGCTGGCCCTGAGAACATCACCCTTCTGGTCCTTGGTCAATCCGTGCCAGTCGTCGGCGTTGTAGCAGCTGAGGCTCTCATTCAAGTTGGAGATGCTGCAAACAGGAGCTCGGCACGACAGGATGGCCTTTTCGAGATCGCCGGGCCTGTCCAGCAAGTCGTAGGTCAGGTCGTTTTCGGGATCATTCGCGGCGTCGATTGCGCCGACCAGGGCTCTTATGAGCTCTCTGACTGCCGTGGAGAGAGTATCGGGCACAGAGATCTTGTCCAAATATTGCATGAGGTTTCGGCACTGGGCCACGCCAGCCTGGAGTTCATACTTGACTGGCATTGTTTGTAAGGGCTGGCTTCAAGAAGGGGGAACTTCTCTTGTTGACGAGGAGGAGGGGGCCCGAGGTGGAATGGAGCAGGGTTCCTCTGAAGCGATTGGCAGCGCGCAGGCTTTGTCCCAATAGGAGGTACTGTGAAGAATGCAGGATTGCTGAGGATGGCAGAAGGAGGGGGGAACCAATGCAAGATGAGGGCTGTTGTGCAACATAGAGGTTGATTGATAGTTGCTGTAACGGCGAAGTTGGTTGATCGTTGAGAATTCAGGTTGTTGTGTTGTTTGGGTGGGCAGAGTAGGATATTGTTATATATCGCGTTCGCGTTCAGAAGTGAAATACCCTAGATTCACTGTTTGCTTGCCCTGAGTGACTCACTTGACATCTGTAGTCACTTTGGAACCTGTTGGAAAATGGGTTCGTCCCATCTATTCTCCCCCTTCCTCCCTTCTGCCTCTCCGCGCCCTCAATCAACCCTTCCAGCTTGCTGTGAATAGGGTAGTTGGAAGAAACAATAGAAGCCTACAGTTCAAGAGGTGAAAAGGACAGTGGTGAACTACTTATAGTTAGAGCTGGTACTGTATTTCCAACACCTGAGGAGTCTTCACATGACAACGTATAATTATTGCTATGATTATATTGTTTATACAGGTTTGTGATCAGGTTTCGCAGTGTTTGACGGACAATTAGACAATTACTGGTCATCAAGGATAATTACACTAGATTGCAGTGATTCTAATCAACTCATTCAACATCCAAATTCATATTCAAGCAAGTGTCTTGAAAGGTGAACAAAGTGCCTGGATGCCCAGATGGCTAGCTAGACATGAGCATACATTGTCTATTATCCTCAGCCAAACGATGCTCTATATAGACAACACATTTTCAAACAGCATGTAATTGCGAATGACAAGAAAAGGGTTGTGGATACAAACATCCAATGGCCTCAAGTCACTGGTTTGTTTGTTTGCACAAGAGAGATGATTTAATATTTTTTTATTATCAGCAATCTGTTTCAATTCCTGTATAGCTAGCTGCCTTTCTGTGTGGTCTCATCACTTGTAACTGGCTTGCTGACGTGGTGTCTAGATATGCCTCAGCATCACGTAGTTGGTCAAATGGTGGGCTGTCCAGTCGAACCATTTGCCAGTCACCCGAAGGAGTCTGCCATCCAAGGGGGCGGTCGATTATTAAAATGCACCTTGATACTGCCAAGGTGATCCTGTTCCTGTTCAATTTTAGAAGTCATTTTGGGGGCAGCCCCCAGGCTACTTAATCTTTGAGCCTGTCTTTTTTCCTGGTTGGCGTCATCAGCAAAGTTAAACGTTCCCTGGCCCGAGTCCTGTGTGATGTCCTTTGGATCTGCATACTTCTTGTCTCGAGTGATAGGACTGTTGCTGTGAACATCCTTGCAGGCTTTGGCCTTGAAGAAACAACAGAGTTCAGAAAGAAGCCTCACACTCCTCTCCAGGCATGAACGTTATCGAGCACACTTCCAATGTCGGGCATCAGGGACGAGGCACGTGCGAGGGTCAAGGATGACAATTCCGTTGTAAACCCTAACCCTCCATGCTTGCAACAGGTGCAAGGAATACTACATCATGCTGGCCTCGACATCCAGAACAGTCATGGTCATACATGTACCTCAGGATTCAGGGGAAAGGATTCTCGTGACCAGCGCCAGGCTTGCAGGAGGAGGGGGGCGGGGGCGCGCACCATATTAGCAAATCGGGAGAAGAGCCAGGCTTGAAATTGGAACTCTGAGGCATGATAGCAAGGAAAAGGGAGGTGTGGTGTGCTTGAGTGTAACACACCCATTTTGTAGCAAACAAACACCCTTTGGGATTTTTGTTTGGGAGGGCAGGATGATGAGAATCGTACCCAAGGTGTGCCAACATCTCTGGGCCCTCGCTCCCCCCCCGCTCCCCCTCCCCCTCCCCCTCCTCCACCCCTCCATTGTGATGTGAACGGTTCAAACATGCTGCGTGTGATGAAAAGATAAGGCGGACGAGGAACCTTTTCATTTTTTTTTTTTTTATTTTTTTTTTTTAGGGCAAAAGGTTATCAGAGGTGCTTGTCATGGGCTCAGTAGCAGACGGCCAATGTCTTGTACACACACAAGCACGTACCACAGCAATTAATTTCCCGTCTCTAGAAGCGTTGCCCCATCTTCACCCGTCAACGGCCAGCCTGTCATCTCGGGGAAGCCATTCCAGGTGGGAAGGAATACTCTGGATTCTGCAGCAGAAGGGGGAGGGCATCCAGTACAGCTGCCACCCTGCCACGCCTGCCTAGTAGCAACCCAACCCACAAGCCCTGACCAGGCCTAATCAGACAGCCTTGATCCCCTGTAACTTGTGTACCGTGCACCCTATACCATGCCTGAACCATGCTATAATAGCATACCCTGGTCCCCCTGTACCCTGTCTGTACCCTGCACCCTGCACCTTGGCTGATAATGAGAACTTGATATTGCCTCTTCTGATCAATATTTTAGACTCATTTAAACTTCCTTTTCTTAAATAGATAGAAAAAAAAAAAAAAAAAAAAAAAAGATGAAGAAAAAAATCAACCCAGCATTCTCGAGGGCCAATTCCTCCCCCCTTGCTCTCCTTACACCTAATTGATGACCTTTTTCTCTTTTCGTTTTACCTGTTTATTTATTTATCTATTTTTTATCATTTTGACAGCTCAGGACTGACCACTTTTGAACTTCTTTGTGCTCCTGCTTCACCGCATTGATCGCACCTTCTCCCCCTCCCCTGGACGAGAGCCACTGACTGGCCTAGCGGTGTCTCTGAATTGGAACTACTGATCTCATCGCACAATCTTCTTCCAAGGCCCATCTCGAGCGAATCCCCCGAAACTACACTGCAACCCCCCCCCCCCACCTACACCACCAGCTCTGACCTCTCCGCGCTCCCACGATACTACCAACAAAGGACTTCGCCTGACATCCCAAGTGGGCAAACTTGAGCCTTGCCGACCGCCTCTTCCAACTCACACGGCCTCTTTGCTCGTTTGTCGCGGCGCCTCCTTTGCTCGCTCGTCCACTCTTTTCGCGGGTCATCCTTCCTCTCGGGCACTCGTCCACCCGGCCTTGAAACGCGTTCGTCTCGTTCGTCCGCACTCTGACAGTTACAGAACGACCGACAGCGCTAGGGCCAGCATTCGTGCTTTATTTCTCGGTGGCCTCGACTTGGTATCATTCCCTCGTGCGCCCTCTCGTCGGCCCCAGGTCTCGGTCAATTCATCTTACGAATCCCAAACCCACTTTCGAGTCCAAGACGCCCACACCAGCCCTCGGGCCCTCGCCCCTCTCCTCTTACACACAGACACACAGGCACAGGCACAGGCACAGACACACACACTCTCTCCCTCTCCCTCTCTCTCCCTTCCCCCACGCCCCGGGGGAAAGGAATAAACGGCAGGCAATCTGGCGGCGACAACCTCGACAGAGCTCTTCTCCGTCACGCGCAAGCACTCGATCCTCGTGCCCACGACCCCCTCCTCTTCCAGCCAGAACCGCCCCTTCAATCACTCCCACCGCTCGACGCTGTCCACGGCTTACAACAATAACAATAACTACAACTACACCCAGACCCAGACCACGGGCAAGACGAGCCCACCCACCACCACCACCACCCTCACCACTGCCACCGCGGCCGCAGACCCCCTTCCACGACAGCGCAGCAGGATGCCCTCGTCGGCAGGGGCGTCCAGCGCCGCCGGACGGCCCCGTGGTGCGTCGACAGCGTCCAACCCCAACGCGCCCCCGATCCCCGTCAGCATCACCATCTGCGGCGATGGCGGGTGCGGCAAGTCCTCCATCACCCTGCGGCTCGTCCGCAGCGCCTGGACCTCAGACTACGACCCGACCATCGAGGACAGCTACAGCGTGACGCGGCGCATCGACGGCGCCACCTACCACCTCTCGCTCACCGACACCGCCGGCCAGGAGGAGTACCGCGGCATGTGGGCCACCAGCAACCTCGGCGCTGACGCCTTCCTCATGGTCTACGACATCACCTCGTCCGCGTCGCTGGACGCGCTGGGCCACTTCAACGACCTGATCGACATGGAGAGCGAGACGCGGCTGGATAACGCCCAGCGCGCGCGGCTGGCAGGCTATCGATACAGCGCCGCCGCCGAGTACGGCTCCAACGCCACCAAGACGGTCCCGCCCATCAAGTTCATCGCGGGCAACAAGTGTGATCTCTCCGAGAGCCGGCAGGTCAGCGCCGCCACGGGGCTGGACTGGGCCAGGAAGAGGGGCTGCGGCTTCATGGAGACGAGCGCCAGGGTCGAGGTCAACATAGAGGAGACGTTTGCGCTGATCGTCAGGAGGGTCGTCGAGGCGAGGCGCATGGCCGAGATGGGCGTGCTGCCGGGGGAGCAAGGGACCGCCCCTGTCGGGTTTGCCTCGGGCGGTGGTGCCCTGGGCCAGAGGGGCGCCACGAAACCGCTGAGCCCACTGCCGGATATGGCCGACGACGGCGAGAAGAATGGTCTGGACAGGGGGCCAAACGGGCCTGGGCAAAAGATGGGAAGGGGAGGAGGAGGGTTCTGGAGGATGCTAAGGTGCTGGTGAGGAGGAGGAGGAGGAGGATGGGTGATCTGGCGGCGGCTGGTGATGGCAAAATGACAATGCCTCCCACCGACGACGATGGGCGTCCTTTTTGCGTCTCGGCACGTCCAGTAGATGTCTGTCTGTCCGTCTGTCTGTCTGTCTGTGCGTGTGTGTGTGTATGTGTGTGCGTATGTGCTCGTGGTGTTTTGTTGTTATTGTTCAAACGGTGTTCAAAAAAAACAAGAAAAAAGAAAGAAGGGGGTAACGGCAACGGCAAGTCGGGAACGACTCACACGTCAGGTTTCCTCCTCTCAGCCTACCCATACACACAGCAGCAGGACACGCCCTCCCTCCCGTCTTCCCCCTCCAACCCGGCGCTTCAGAGGATCACGAATCTGTCTTTCCCTCCCACAGCCTCTTGTTTTGTTGTTGTTGTTCCTATTGTATTCCCCCACCCCTCAGAGGGTGGCCAGGCGTTTTGAGGGGTTGTTGGGATAAAAGAGAAGCTGGCTGGTTTTCTGGCAGTGAACCAGTCACGCACGCACACACACACGGGGCATCTTTTCTCTTGTTTGCTGCTTTATTCATTCATCATCGTCATCATCGTCGTCATCATCATCATCATCATCATGATGTTTCTTTGGATTTGGGACCTGGGCTTGCGGAAAGGGAGAGAAAGGGGCCGGGGGGGTGTTGGGACATGTTTTGGATGATACCGCATAGATGAAAGTCTACTACAACTACTACTAGCTTGGAGGAGATGGAGGAGGAGGAAGAAGAGGAAAAGTCCTTACGGACTCTCACACACACTATTATTTACGTACATAATTTTTTCTTTCTTTTATTTTTTATTTTTTGTGGCGGCTCGGCCAGGCACGAAGCACGCTTCACTGGATTTTTTTTATGTTTTTTCTTCTCACTTGTCACGAAAACTTATTATATACGTGCAACCCGACTCGATTTTTTTTCAAAGGGGGGTTTGGAAATGGAACGCATTGCGACGACAGTGTACGTACGTACGCCCTTGAGATTCCATCTATCGTGTGTGTGTACCAGCTTTTGTGGATATGTTTTAAGTAAGGCCTATGAGATCTCTTCTCTATCACTCATCTGTGAGGCTAACCAAGCCCTCAAAACCCCCAAACGCCACCAAAAGAAAACAAGGTTGAAAGAAGAAGAAAAAATCCTTATTCCGTATCCTATCCTATCCTGTTCCGTATCCTATCCTGTTTACGCCGCAAAACTCCTCACCGCAAACCTCGTTCATCATTGCGTCAACAACGCATACACGTCATATCATGTTTGTCTGTCCTCTATTTCCCAACCCGCCCCCCCCCCTTTCCCCCCGGCCCTTCATTCCTCCTCCTCACTCCTCCTCCTCTTCCTCGTCGTCATCGTCCTCCCAGTTCTCGTCCACCCAGTCTCTCCAGGCCTTGTACTCGGCATACTCAACCTCCTCCTTGTCCCCGCGATACCTCTCGACCCGCATACCGCTCCTCTCGGCGACGTCCCGCCACGAGCTCCTCTTGCCCTCCCAACCGGCCTTGCGCATGAGGCTCAGCATAGTCTGCTCCTTATCCCAGCCCTGCTCGGGGGCGACGGAGGGGAGATAGGTGCTCCCGTACCTGCGGCCCTGCCAGGTGAAGGAGATGCGTATGCCGTGCTTGCCGACGGTCCAGTCGTCGACGCCGGCGCACTCCTCAAAGTTGGTCAGGAGGGTGACCGCGCAGCGGAGGTGGGGCAGGTCGCGCAGCGGGACGGGGGCGAAGCGCGTGTCGTGCAGGGCGGAGATGACGGCGTACTCGGACAGCGCTGAGGAGAGGGGGTCTGCGGCGGAGAAGGTCCCGATGCACCCGCGCAGGTGCCAGGCGGAGGAGGCGGCGTGGTGCTTGTCCCAGGTCACAAAGAGCGGGTAGCATGCGTCTGGGTCCATCACTCTCTCCCTGGTGGTGGTGGTGGTGGTGGTTGTGGACTGTGCGCTGCCGGAGGAGGAAATGCTGGTGGCGGCGGTGTTGTCTGAGAGAGAGGTTGAGGAGGAGCTGCCAGAGGCTGCTGGGGAGGAAGAGGAGGAGGAGGAGGAGGACCCCCCCAGGGCGGAGGAGGAGGAGGATGCTGCGGCGAGGCGGCGGAGGGCGGGAATCTTCTTGGCCGGAGAGGTGGTGTCGGACTGGGAGGAGGTGAGGGAGGTGAGGTAGGCGGCGTAGGATTTTTGCACGCCCTCGAGGGAGAGGGCGTCACGGTTCTCGAGCTTGGCTGCGAGAGACTCGAAGCAGTAGAGGCAGTGTTGGGGTGTCGCCATGACTGCTATTTCTGTAGTGTGTTCTCGTTTTCGTTGTCGTTGTCGTTGTTGTTATTGTTATGTTGCTGGTTCAAGCTGAGAAGCAAGAGCAAAGAAAGAGAGACGAGAGGAGGGGGAGGTGGTGGCGACGACGACGAGAAGAAAGAATGGAAAGCAAAAGAAGGTGAAGTAGTGGAAAGAGCGAGAAGAGGAAGAGGAAGAGGAAGAAGGACAGCGTCAGGCTGCCTTCTCGTGGGATTTTAAGGGCGGGGGGAGGAGGGGGAACGTAGTGAGGTCCCTTGTGGTCGAGACAGGCTGACTCGTGGAGGAGCGAATGATGAACGGTTCATAGAAAGAGGGGCCTACAGTGGCTGCAGTAGGCGTAGTGGGTATTTTGGGGGGGGCTCTGGGGGGGGGAGTGGTTGAGAGCCGCGGGGTAACAAGAGACCTAGGTGACTAAGTGACACCTAAGGTTGCCAGGGCAGGCTAAGAACAGGGCGTGGTCCCGGGAGCGCCGGGATGCTCCGCGGCAGAGGCCTACAATGACGCTATTTGGGCCTAGCATACACCCCCTGTGAAGGCCCTGCCTAGGCCTCTTTTCTTCTGTTTTCCCCTTCCCCTTTGGCCCTGCCGCTGTTGCTACAGGCTCTCTTTGGGAGGGGAGGCGGGGGGTGGGGTTGGACGGAAACCCGTGTAAAGCCTCATCCACGCATCGGAAAAGAAAATAAAAAAATAAAAGAAGCACCCACTTTTTAAAAAATACGTCAGTACTACTACTACTAATACTACTACTATTACTATTCTTGTCTCTCTCACAAAATCGGTCGGATGCCGAAAGGGCTCATATGAGTGTCATCGTCAGTTTCCCAGTAAAAGCTTGCGTCAGAATCATTTTCATGTCTCGAGAGATTGAAGTTGATTGTTGGGTGTGAGATCTCGTTCTTTATCGTTCACTGTACCTCAACCTCGAAAACCTCGTCAGACCTCGTCGAAGCCTTGAAATTGTACGAAAGGAGCAAAGAGGGAGAAAGAGAGAGAGAGAGAGAGAGAGAGTGGCAACCATGGCCGAGCCAACACCTCCAGCTGGAATATCCACCACAGACTCCACCACAGACGAGCCCGTCGTCTCTGTCCTCGATCACGTCTCGAGCGTCTGGTCTCACAAGATCCACGCCAGCCAGCCCTACGCCCTCCTCATCCCGACCATGCGCATCACCTCGGCCACCTCGGACGGCCGCGTCACCGGCGAGATGGTCCTCGAGTCTTCGCACGTCAACTCGCTCGGCGGCATCCACGGCACCACCAGCGCCGCCATCATCGACTTCTCCGCCGGCATGGCCATCGTAGCCCGGTCCGGCGGCGACAAGACGGGCGTGTCGACGGACATCCACGCCAGCTACGTGAGCAGCGCCCGCGTGGGCGACACGGTCGAGGTCGAGTGCTGGCTGAACAAGCTGGGGAGGAGCATGGCCTTCACGACCGTCGAGATCAGGAAGAAGGGCGGCGATGGGAAGGGTGGTAAGAAGGTCTTGGTCACGGGGAGCCACACCAAATTTGTTGCATAAAAAATATAACAAAAAAAAAAGGCCTGTAAGTTTTGAGGGGTTGCCATTTGCCAGGCTACGAACTGATCAGCAGACCAGACAGACAAGACACGAGAGACAGAGAGAGAGAGAGAGAGACATATCACATTATAGTACAGTCAATAATGTCCTAGAGGAAATGCTCCCTTCATCAGCTCACGTCCTGAAAGCCTTTTCTCAGCCTCACACACGAGAGGGGGAAAAAAGAACCGACAGCCCGGCTCTCGTACCAAAGCCCACACAACAGCAGCAACAGCAGCAGGCAAGCTTGTACAGTACCGACGATTCGACGCTGCGTCAGCGCTACTGTGATAGTACCGGGCAGGATAGAGAGGGTTACATTGGAGCCCAGCCTCAGCTCCACAGCGCTGCTTGAATAATATGCACAACAGCAAACCATGCGCGCGAGATGTGACGCTACTGCACCACAAAAAGGCCCCGCTGCAAAACACCACACTCACTGCCGAGCTTGGACACCAGAGTTACATATGAACGTGTTGTTGGCAGTGCTTGTATGGTCAGCAGCCACTCAAGGCTGAGCTGTATGTGTGGGGTGGAAGGACGAGGGTTAGGTGTACACTCCCTCCTCTCTCTTCCTTTCCCCATCATCTCTCGCTTTTTTCCCCAAGATGGTGCTGGCTGGCCTTAGGGTATCGATCATGTGCGTAAAATAGGTGACGCATGTGCAACAGATCTCTCTCTTTTGAGGGAGATTTAAAAAGAAACCTTTCTTGCGCGTCTGTGCTTGGTTTGGCTTTCCACTTGGCTCCACCTGGTGGAATCTAGCGAATCTCTCTCTCTCTCTCTCTCTATATCTTTCACTCACTCACTCACTCACTCGCACACACACTCTCTCTTTCTCGCCTGGTCCTTTTTCCTCTTCCAAGAAGATGGCTGGCTCATCAGGCCCATCCCTTACGAACGGACCATCTGAGCAGTCCCACAGCGGCCAAGTGGATCTTGATACATCGACCTCACAATCTTTACGTTCCCGCGCTTCCTCATCTTCCTCGTCTGCCTCCTCCTGCTCCTCTTCCTCCGATGGGGTCAGCTTCTTCGGCTGCCAGCTAGGAGACCAGAGTGTCATCAACTACAGCTACACAGACAACCCCTGGAGACTGTTGGCATGGGATACTTACAACTTCTTCTACTACATCTGGGCCCTGCCCTACATCCTCCTCCCATACCGACCTACCGACTCAGGCGCCCTGTCTGAGCTGGCACCCACGCCGGGCAACCTCTTCTGCATCCTGATCCACACCGTCCTCGTCATCCTCCAGCTGGTCTTCCTCCTCCTCGTCCCGCCCCTGGCGCTCTTCATCCCGCTATGGACCACCGTCCTCGTCGTCGCCGCCTTCATGGCCCTCAACGGCGCCCTCAGCGCCCTGCTGAACGGCAAGGACATTGTGTTCCACTCGGACCCCAAATACGCAGCACCGGACCAGACCCAATTCGCCCACGAGCAGTGGATCTTTCTCAACGGCGTCGCCGTCGGCTCGCACTGGATGCGGTCGAACCTGAACCGGCTGGCCCTCACCTTTGGCAGGCCCGTCGTGGGCATCCACAACCGCACGTCGGGCATCCTCTTCGACGTGGTCGAGTGCCTGGTCCAGCGCAACTTTGGCTACGCCACCAACGACATCCGCGTGTGCTACAGGATCCTCAAGGAGAAGCTGTACAACCCGCAGTACACCAAGGTCGTCTTCATCCTGCACTCCCAGGGCGGCATCGAGGGCGGCATGGTGCTGGACTGGCTGCTGCAGGAGCTGCCCCAGAACCTGCTGTGCAAGCTCGAGGTGTACACGTTTGGCAACGCCGCGAACCACTTCAACAACCCGTACCGCACGGTGCGCAGCGAGGTGAAGGGGGCCGGGGAGGAAATGCCGTCCGCAGCGGCGGCAGCAGCGGGAATGGGCCATGTGTCTGCTCCAGCCTCCTCCTCCTCACTACCGGCCCGCGCAATCCGCCACATAGAGCACTACGCCTACACCACCGACTTCGTCGCCCTCTGGGGCGTCCTGCACTTCGCCACCACCCCGCCCGCATCACATGTGATCCCGCGCTTCCTCGGCCGCCTCTTTGCGCGCGTCAGCCCCGACGGCCGCGGCGGCCACCAGCTTGTCCAGCACTACCTGGACGGCATGTTCCCCCTGCAAAGGGACTCGGTCACGGGCCAGTTCGTCGGGTGCGCCGAGGCCAATGCCTTCATGGAGAGCGTGGTGCGCGTGCGCCAGGACGACGTTGGTGGTGAGATGAGGGACGACACCCGTGGTGGTGGCAGGGAAGGGGTGATTGGGAGCTGGGAGGACGAAGGGGAGGTCAAAGGGAGCGTCGAGGTCCAGAACGGCGGCGGGTCGCCGGTCCTGGTGAGGCAGGACACGGGGGTGCCGGTGGATCGGGTCAGGGTCAAAGAGCTGAGTCGCCTGTGGAAGTATCGCAATGGGAGGAGTCCGGTCAGAGAGGCCGCCGCTGCTGCTGCTGGACAAGGGGACCGATGGGGTTGTTAGGGAGCGCTACGGATGTGATGATCACGGCTGGCGGCAACGAGTAAACATGCATACTACATTCTGATTGACATAAAATTATGAAAAGCCATGTCTCTTGTGAGCCTTGGGTTGTGGGTGGCTGGCCTGAACTAGAGCCCCCCCCCCCTTCCCCTCCCCTTTTTTTCCTTTTTCTTTTTTCTTCTCACTTTTTTTCTTTTATCACTACAGAATTACAAATGATAATTTTGATGCCCACTTAAACCACTACAGTATGCACTGTTTATGCAGACGGGACCCAACAGTCTGGGAGCAATTCCGGCAAAACACCTCTCTCTATTGAGATAGAATATCATTTCTCATTTTTGTTTTTGTTTCACTGCATTTTCTCAGCCGTAGCGACTTGCCCCCCTGTGAGGGTGATTGATGGCCCACTTCACATCATACATACATAAAGTACGGTCAAAGCACCAAGAAAACCAGATCAATTCTCTGCGGTCTCGTATCTGTAAGAACACTGCCAACTGCAGCCTGGAGGGGGACAAATCAGGGAACGCCGTCCGTCTCAAGGTCCTCTTTATTATGGCTGTTGGTTGTTCGTTTACCAAAGATGCGAGGCAGCCCAAGCAAATCGATAGGGTCACATCGCTCAGCCCCATGTCACTGGAGCAGTGCCACACAGCACATGCAGGAGACCGAAGGCAGCGCGCGCTTATACGCACATATAGACTGGAACCCCCCCCCCGGGGCGGATCCACGCAGGCGTTTTTGAAGACCACCAAAAGTGCTCTTCGTTTCTACAGAAGGGGACCAAAAAGAAAAAATAGAATGAGCTTCAGACCAAATGGACGGACTTCAGGTCACGAATGCCGCTGCAGAGCCCGGGCATGATGTAACTCTGAAGGACAATGTGAGCGTTCGATCCACACCGCTCCCGGACCCCGAGGCTCAACCCCAAAGTGCTGCTGCTCATCATGCTCGGCCAGGGCGGAGCAGCGTCGTAGGCTCAACGAGCCGGAGCGAGCAGCAACGTCCCCGCCAGCAGCATCAGCATCAGCAGCAGCAGCAACGTCAACAGCAACAGCATTCGAGTCGTCCGGCCGGTGTGGGCAATACGCCAGATGCAGTGGAGGCGGTGGAACTCCAGACTTTGTCTAGCGATGGAGCTGCCCAGGCTGTCGACGTTGAACAGGCAGCCGGGACGAGGAGACCGCGGTCCAAGTTCATGTCTCTCCCTCGCACAGCTCGCAATGCTTTTCTTGAGGGGTGGTCTAATAGAACGAGCGAGCTGGATCGAGCCCGGGGGTTGGTTGGTCATGATGAACATCTTCTCAGGTAGGTCTGGACCTTTCTTTTCTTTCCTTTCTCTTCGTCCCTACTCTTCCCCCCATGCTACGACGACAAAAGAGGAAAGGAACTTATGCGGCCAAGCTCTCATGCTGTCTGTCTTTCTTTTAAATAAAAAAAATGCTCCAAAATGACCAAAATTGACGGTATATCAGGTTATATCAGGGCCGAAGTCGAGCCAGCGCTGGTTCTAGTAATCCCACGAGAGATGGCACGCAAAGAACAGAGGAGAGTTGTCGCCAAGAGTTGCTTGATGACTTGCGAGAGACATACACCAACAGGGTCGTCCAGATCAGTGACACCGAGATCAAGATATCCTACAAGACGTTTCAAGAATATTGCCTGGAGCACTACCGCAACAAGTTGGCTGAAACGGCACTCAGCTTCCGCTACGATAAGACGGCATCTTCTGCGTCCTTAATAAGACGATATCAAACCGAGATCCAAGAGTATGGTACGTCCACCCCTCCGCATTGCCCAAGTCTTGCAAAGCAGCATCTCCCATGTTAACATATGTGTTTCAGTTGCCGCATTAAAGGTGATGGACAGCATCAATGCAACCTACAAGGAGCACAGAGGGCGGACGAAGTTTGAACCTTCGACCAGATGGGCAAAGGAACGGGAACTGCTCCGTGACACCCGCTCGAGATGGCGGAGATCCCATGCCCACAAGCTGAGTGGCCCGGCCCTCGCACAGTTCGATCAAGACATGCGGCCGCTTCAGGACGATGCTGGTACCTCACTGCCCCTCCCTCTCGATCGCCACTTTTACGATGCCCGTCTGGAGAAGTATCCCCTGATCAGATTTATATGGTCACTGGAGCTTGGTCCGTATTATATCCGCGTCTTCTGGTCGGTCGTCGGTGGGGCGTTCCTCGTTATTCCCATGTTGATCATGGTGCTCATCCCGACGTTGAAGACGTCCCTGATCACTACATGTGTAGGCGTCATTTTCTTCGGGCTCATCATCTCCTGTTTCCCTGGTCTGGTCAGCACCAAGGATGTCATGTCGGTTACAGCTGCTTATGCTGCTGTCTTGGTAGTCTTTGTGGGAACCAGCGTCCAAATGCAGGAGATGTGACCAATAATTAGTAAATATCGGAATAGTTGAGACTCGGCTACCATTACAGATATGATAATAGTTACTTTACGTGACCAAAAAGTTGGTCGTGGCTTTGCTCGTCTGCTTCATTTTTTTTTTTTTCCCAACACAAAAGAATATGGATATACATATTGTCCGTGCTCTAACAAGGTCTCATAAATTATTTGTAGATGTTCCTAGTAATCAGAGAGGAGAAGTTGGGTCGCGTCTTGCTCGAATATCCCACAATCTCATTCGCATCGACACACCATATCATTAAGGCGAGCATACCCACTCTCCAACCACCGATTACTATTGCTTTTGGTATCGTATTGTAACACCACGATAGTGACATTAGAGAGGATAAAACGATAAATGATTGGTCTACTATCTACAACCTTTCTCTACATAACCGCGAAGGAGCTGAGACGACCCCATACATGGCTGAACAGCGACTAACAAGCTTTCCGGAGCCCATAAAAACCAGGGTCCCTCCTCGGAAGAAAAGAAAAAAATCCACTTTCGAGTCCATCTAGGTGGGCATGCAACCACTCAACAGACATCTTCTTGCAGCTCTCGGAAACGAGTGTCCACTATAGTAGGATCTGTGATCTCGAGCCCAGTCAACCAACATACTTGCCCTTTTGCTCCTCTTGCAGCGGATCTACGAAAGCCGAAAAGCCTTGCACTATGGCACACAGCATCACCATCACTATTATTTGCCGATCTATCCGTCTGGTGGCTTTTTGGCTTGATTCTCGACCTCAGCCTGATCCTGTAGGAACAGGAGTGCCGTTTGTTGGTCGTGGATCCTTCGGCCGCTGTCAGCACAACTCAACCCAACGATGGCTGCCAACCTCCCTTCTTTCAGCCCTGGCTACCACAAAAATGGTGGTACTTTGAAACAATGTCAGCATCTTGCCCCTGCAAAAATTGAGTTGTTACATTTTTCTTCTTCTCTCTTCTTCTTTGCGCCGTGGCGGCAGACCTGCAGCCATCCATGGAATCCTCTAGCCTTGTGAGGCGGGCCGCCCGACCTCCCTAGCTAATCTACCCTCAGCTCAGCACCTCTGCACATTGAGTAATAACGGATTGGGGGGGGGGGGGGGCGGTGAGATTCAGCTACATGGTATTGTTGTGCGCGTCTCGGCGGGCCAGCGTGTACTTCACGGCGCCTGAGGCATCATAAAAATAACCTTGCGGGCCTCTCTCTGGAGTGACCTGTAAGCTGAATAAGGGACCCTGCAGCACCAGGCGTGTCGCTTAGATGACCTGTTTCGGCAACAATATGATGTGGGAATGTCAGGAAGCTTGACTGAAAGCTTATTTTATCTTCCCTCCTCCGGCGTATGTAAAAATGTTGTTCTTAAATATCCTCAGTCGTCTACCGTGCTCAGAAAGTCCTCCTCAGTGCACATCAACCTCATCTTTCGAACCACCTTGAAGAACCGCTCTCTCCTCCCTTTCATTTTTGAGACAACACGCTCTGGAATTGGTCCCTTGATTGGTCACCTATACTTCCATTTAGCTCAAGCATATATATATATATACACACATACATATATACTCTCAAGATGCCTTCCGTCGAGTCCCAGCCCATCAACCAGGTGCAGATGGTCACTGTTCCGGCCAACAACACCAATTTGACCCAGACCGAGACCGCCTACCGACCACAAGAGGTGTGTTCTCCCCCCCCCCCCCTCTTGGGAGACTTATATTTCATATCTACTCTTACTGACACTAAAGCCTCAGCAAATGAGCACGGACTCCGGTCTTCGAGGTGGCGGCCTTGGTGAGAGCTGCCTGCAAGGCGCGTGCATGGGCTGCGGCTTCGGCTGCGGCGAGGAATGCATGACGGAATGCTGCAGCTCCATCTGCAATTAGGCGGTCGAAGCCTTCTTTCTGTGTTCGGATGGGTTTGAAGAATTTGATGGTATGTGGTGTTATAAGATTCAGCATATTGCTCGGGGTACATTGGCGTTCCGACTGGGCATTTAAGAGAGGCAAGCGACTGTGATTTGGGATACCATAGCCAGCACTCTTTTTGTCTGATAATACGATTTGGGTCCTTTCTTGGAACAAGACTCCGATGTGATGCCGTCGTACACGAGAGTTTATGTCTCCAATTTTCGGGGTCTGACCTTTTGACTCCGTGATCCCACGCCGGTACTCTATATATATGTGCCGGTAAATTTCCAGCTTATTTTGCCTTTGGGTGATGATATTGAGTCACCTATTGAACAGGTACAAGCGCCCTCTTATTAGGAGAAATAAGGATATTTCTTTGATTGGTTTTAGGGGGCAAGGGGGTTGGAACAGCCCGAAATGATAACTTCAAGCAGGGGGCCAGAGAGCGACGGAAAAAAAAAAAGGGGGGGTGGGGGAGAGAGGAACAGAAGAAAGAGGCATAAGACTGAGGTGGAAGTTGAAAGAAGATATATTGCGAAGAAATCACCGTTTCTAGACACCGGGGCCATGGTCGAGAACGAATCTCACATTCCGTCTCCAGAACGTTCACGTAGTATAACATGTAAGGTTACCGAATTCAGGGCCCTGCGGCCGGGTCTCATATCCTCTAATAAATCGAACGCTGCACTCACGCCAACAGAAAATTTCTCCTCCCCCCCCTCTGTGTCTACGGAGGAGGTTACTTCATAACCTCTTGAATTATCTCTACACAGCCTCTAATCCACCCGAAGTAAGTCAGATCTAGGCGTTGGTACTCTTTGAATCCAGTGGCAGCTAGGGCGCCTCTTCAATTCTACCTACTGGCCCGTACCTGGCTGTTCATTAGGACACAGTACCCGAGTCCACAGAATGCACACAACGAACTAAAAGTTAATACAAAACCAGTTGTACCAAGGCTTTTAATGTCCTATCCATACATGTACGTGTGCGGTCTGCAAGATGTGGGTGTTATGACTGGGGATATTATCAGCATACTCACGTGGAGGACAATTTATCTCTCTCACATATAACTGTTTCTCTCGTAGACGCAGTGATGAATGAGTGAGGGCTACGATCAAATATCCTTGTGCTGAGGATTTTCCAAAAAGTCATTGATCGTGGGCACAGCCGTCAGAGAGGCTCCATCTGCATTGAATGGATCGCGGCGCAAATGAAGTTCGTCATGAATGCTGTTGTCGTGTTATACACTGCGGGATGTGACAGTCTACCATAGCCTATTGCAAATTGACAAGCCCTGGCCCATTCCTGCACGTCGAATATACCCATCGTCTATTTGATTGGTCATTCCATGGAAGCACATCCTGTGCTTGATCGAATGCAGCGCGTATAGTCTCCCCTCCCCTCCCCTCCCCTCCCCCTCCAACCACCAAGAGAACCCCCTACAGCTTATTTGTAGAAGTCGAACTTGTTCTCGTCGCTCGTGCCCTTGACCTGGCTCGAATATGCGTCCTCGAGGTCGCTCTGGATGATGTTGTACCGGTTCTTCCTCACGGCACGCAGACCAGCCTCCTGCATGATTGCGGCAATGATAGCACCGCTCAGGGGGTCGTTCCGCACAATCAACGAGTCCAGATCCACCTCAGGCGCGAGGCTCATCTTGGCCGCGATGGTGGTGAAGATCAGACGACGCTCACGGCGGTCTCGCAGGGAGGGGAACTCGATCTTTCGGTCCAGACGTCCAGGTCGCAGCAGGGCAGGGTCGAGGGTGTCGGCACGGTTCGTCGCCATGATGACCTTCACGTTGGCGGTCTGGTCGAAGCCGTCCATCTGGTTGAGCAGCTCGAGCAGGATACGCTGCACCTCACGGTCGGCACCGGTCTGGGCATCGAAGCGCTTCGTGGCGATGGCGTCGATCTCGTCAATAAAGATGATGGCGGGCGAGTTCTCTCTTGCCATGCGGAAGACGTCTCGCACCATGCGCGGTCCCTCACCCAGGTACTTTTGCACGAATTCCGATCCCACAACACGGATGAAGTTTGCCGTTGTGCTGTTTGCCACCGCCTTGACCAGCATGGTCTTGCCAGTACCTGGTGGGCCATAGAGCAGCACGCCACGTGGGGGGTCGATACCGATCTGTTTGTAGAGATCAAAGTGTGTGAGGGGGAGCTCGACGGCCTCGCGAATCTCCTGCTTCTGCATATCCAGACCACCAACGTCGGCGTACGTCACATCGGGCTTCTCGTCGGCGCCGAGCATGGCAATGGACGAGTCGGCCTCGGGGGGAAGGATATCCACAAGAGCATTCGAGTGTCGGTGCAGGGCGACGGAGGACGATGGCTTGAGCAGCTCGCGATCGAGAGTGGACAGGATGCGGACGACGTAGTTTGAGCCGGTAGAAGACTGCACGATGCCGGTGCTATTGGCGACAGCCTGGTCAGTATTGTCGCGGGCTCGACTTGTAGTCTCCCTGTGGCCAAGAGCAGACACTTACTTCTGGTCGATAGCCTCCATGAATTGGCCGATGACCAGAGGCACGCTCTGGATCCTCTTGATCTCCTCCTGGGCCCGGACGAGCTCCCTCTTCAGGCTCCGCTGTTCATCCTTGATGTATTCCTCCTGCAGCTGGATGTACTCCAGCTGCCGTTGCAGCTTCTTCAATGATGCGTACTCATCGCCTGTATCTGTGCCGACACCCTCGAAGTTCTCAATGCTAGGGATCGTTGACGATGCGGCCTTCTTGACAGGTGAGAGGTGGTTGACCGGGGCTTCTACCAGGACGTCACCCATCTTGACGGGTTTGCTGACAAGTAAATGTTGAAAGGAGAGTGGGGCAAGGAGAATATCGTCGGGATCGATGCCTGGACTGCCAAAAGTGAGCTCGCCTGGGGAAAGGAGTGGTCTGTTGTGTAAGGTGTTGGACTGGGCTGGTGGTCGTCGTTGGGGGAGGGTTGTTGGAAGAATGCAGATCAGGTCGGCGACGTTGTTCAGCAGCAAGCGGCAAGCTCTAGGCACGCGAACGTCAACGCAACGCAGCTCTCCAGCCACAGTTAGCTGACTGTGTGGCTATCTGGTCCGTGCGGACTCTGGCCTGTGGCTAGTGCTCAGCTGCCAGCAGACGGACCCATTACCAGGGTGGTCCGTTGGTTTCCGGCCCCGCTCCTCCTAAGACTCCCGAGGGGGAACGCTGTAACTCTAGGCTCCACATGACAACTTGGTTATGTTGATTGAGCATGGAGATGATTTCGTACCCGCCCTCGTTTCAGGCGGCAGTTCCGGTGCCTACGGTGATGAACTGCCATCTTTCTGGAGCAGTACTACTCTTTCTCCAGCTGAGGAGGGTCTTGTGATGTCTCGTTGAGGTTTATAAGTGGAGTCAACTGGGGTCTGTCTGTACTCTCCCTCCCCACCATGTCTTTGATGTCTTGTCCCCCTCCCCTCCGGTTCTGATTTGGCTGGGCAGCAACGCAGCTCCAGTTACCCAACAAAGAACTGCAACAAGTTGGTACATACTCCTAGTACTATGGTTGGTTACTGGGGGTGAGCAGCCAGCCTGCCGTGTGAGATGAGATTTGGGTAACATTGCAGGCTCACAAAGTTGCAGATGCAGGTGCGGACTTGTCCTGCAAGTGCACACGTTCATGCGTGTTGGATGTCCCATTGTCCTGGTGTTGCTAGCCGGGGCTAAGCAGAGCTAGACGGGGCTCAAAAGGTCTCAGATCACCTCAGCCTGACTCCGAGGTGAAAACACACAATGCATAGTTCAATACTTCCTCTGAACATTGATCATGTCTGGGCTTGGCTTTGGTGTTTCTGTGAGGGCTTCATGTCAAACCCAGCCAACCCAACCCCCAAAACGGGACTTTGACTGCTGTATATAGTCACAAGGACCCCCGACCCCAAATGAAAGCTTGTCTGGTCCTTGTTGGGTAGTACAGTAGGGGCCTGTGCCTGGGATTAGGTGTACCACATGCTTAGCTCCACCTAGACTCCCTCATAAGTAGTTCCTCACCTATCTTGCACTAGGTGCTACCTCTAGACACCATGCAGTAAAAGATCAGCCAGGTGACTTGCTAACAGGCATACCTACATGGATCGACTGCAGTCACACTTACCTTTCAGTCACCTTTGGTGCTGGTTCGTCCTGTCCAAGTCAGTAAACCCTTCTCTTTACTCCTACAATCCACCTGGACTTGGAACCTCTCTCTTCTCTCTTCTCCTCTTCTCCTCTCTCTCTCTCTCTCTTATTCCTCTCTAGACTGAACGAACAGGTTGTTGTATCAGAATAATAGGGTGTTTCGCTTCTCTCTCTCTCTCTCTCTCTCTCTCGACACTGATCATTCTTCGTCGTAGCAGACCTTTGATTTCCTTCGGTCGTTCCTACTTTCCACTTCCGGCACGTCCCCAAACCGTCCCGTATCCTCTGTCCACTGTCGTCATCTTCCCTCTTGATGGTGGCCGCCCAGGTCCCTCCCCACGTTGAATCTGCCAGCACTTTTCTTCGCAACACCTCCGCAGCCTCTATTGAATCCTCTGTCCTATCCACAAGAACACAGCACTGTTGCCCATCATGTCCACGCCGTCGTCCATCCAGATCCCCGCCAAGGTCTATGAGACCCGTCAGCACTGTGCCAAGGAGCAGAGCCCCTTGAGCTCCTCGTCCTCGACCTACTCCATGTCCCCCCAGCCGCCTTCCTCTGCCACCCCGTCCAAGGCTGCCCAGAAGAAGAAGGCTGTGCATGAGCGTCGACCAAGCCTCCTGAGTATTTTCCACCCTTTTCCGTTTTGTGTCCTGTCCTGTCCCGTCTCCATCCGGCATAAGGGCTCCCTACACACCCTGACTACTCCTCCTGCCGTCCCGCGATGACTGACACATGTACTATGATAGGCCCCGCAATTTCCAAATCAGAGGCCACTACGATCAATATTGGCGATCCGGATGGTCCGCCTCGTCTGGTGGGTTCTCTCCCGATCATTCAAGAGGCGCAATGAATAGTGTTGTCGGTGGTAGAAGTCGATACTAATGCGGTCCTCGCCATCACCTAAACAGATCTCCTATCTCTCCTCGAGCCAGGGCTTTGCCTGGAACCCCGAGATCTTCCTGCCTTCCTATATCGACGTCGACTACGTGCCGCTCGAGAACCGACGAGAACCCGTTGTTGAGATCATAGTCAGCGACGACGAGCGTCGAAAGTGGTTTCCCGATGGAAACTAGATAACAATCGGGACTTTTCAGTCGGGATCTCTCCCCCGACGTTTCCTACCGCTGTGATAGCCTAGAACAGAATACCTCTCGCGACACACACACTTCTTTCCCCTAGGCGCAACGGTCGGCTTGTCTTTTCACATCTTACTCTTGGGGGGGAGGGGGGAGAGGGGGGGGGCACAACACCACGATTCGCTATTCGACGGGCTTGGGAGGCTGGGCACGGCGTACATACATCATTCTTCATAGCAAAGGGAACAGGGCTTCTTTCTTTCATTTTTTTTTTCTCTTTCCTTCTTCTCTCCCCCCCCCTCTTCCCACCGAACGGAAGCCAGGAGTCCCTGGTACTATCATTCCTGTTCCTTCACGGTTGGGGCCCCCGGCAGGTATCGGTCTTCACTTCTCTCATTGTCTGCTTAGGTGCAATAAGAAAGTATTGGCTAAGGAAGGCGTTTTTCTTTTTGCTTTTTGGGGGGGGGGGGCATGGACACATGGGGGAGCAGCAGGGCACCAAGGCGGAGGGGTTGGGGGCAAAGACTGGCGGCATCACCATGGCATGATCATCGGCCCCAGGGAGTGTAGTCGATATCTTTTTGGAGCGGCCTAGAGTATCACATTTTCCACTCATTTCGTGCTTCTTTTATGGACAGACTGATCACTGAAAACCTCTCTTGATCCCACGTGTGCGTAACGCGGTTAATGGGCCCTCAGGTCGCAATCTCATAATGCTCCCCCAAGACAAGACCAGTGGAGCCGGCCCGCGTGTGCTGCTTCGTCACCCTCTGCAAATTCAAGATGAGACCATTGGCCAAAAGCTCCCAACCATCGTTCCACGCGAACTGGTAAGGTTTACCAGGGCAGATCTCCTTGACTCACTGTGAGCCAAGGTCGAAATCAAACGAGACGTGCCATATCGCCTTGGCTGGGCGGATACTGGAGGCTGGGCTGGGCTGGGCTGTTCTGCACTGCACTGCACTGCACTGCACTATTAGCACACTATTAGCACATACGGTACTGTATCCGTGCAGTGGAGACGTTTTGGTGCATGCAACCACTTTCGGGTCCCGGGGGGGGGCCGGTCTTGGTTTGCCTGGCTGATAAGGATGCCCCGCGGTTGCTGATAAGGGGGGGGGGGTTAGACATAGGCCCTCCTTCAGTGGGGTAGTAGGGGAAGGAAGGAGAGGGGGCACGGACCATCTTTCTTGACGCGCTTCGCGGTATTGCCAGTCCAGCACAGTACAGTATGTACTATGCAAGTATGGTGGTACCTTTGTATGCCATTGACCGTCCAGCCGCCGAGGACTTGGGCAACAGACGGGCAAAGGAAGACTACCGTCGTCAATTATTGCTTCTTCTTCTTCTCCTTCTTTTATCTTTTTCTTGAGGTTACATAGCTCATACTATTCCGTCTCTCTCAAGACATTGGACGATCTTGTTCTAAGACATTACATATATATATAACGTTACTTTTGCTCCGTTTGCACCCTTTTCTTTTTTTCTCTTTCTTATATATTTGTTGGAGTTGAGATGAACAAGCCAGCTCGAAGGCGCTCGTCGTACAAAAAGATCCTGGAAGAGCAACACCAACAACAACAACAACAAACTTCAGGCTCGTCTTCTGCGCTCCAAAACAGCAGCAGTAGTAGCAACAACAACAACAACAACGGCACAATGGACGGCAGCGCACACCGCAAGATCGAGCTGCAGTCCCCTGAGGACCTGACATACCTGATCAACAACGTGCGGCGCGCCGCGGCAGAACACATCGGCGCCGCGTTCCCGCCTGTTGAAGGGGATGATGCACAGGAGGACGAGCTGCGCGTGAGGATCGAAGGCATGGTCAATGATGTTCGTACAGACCACACACACACACACACACACACACACACGCACACGCACACGCACACGCAAACCACCATCATTGGGGGTTCTCTGCCTGGAGCTTTTGCTTGTTTGTACGCGCGCCGCGACAGTGACTAACACTTTGCCAAACAAAAACAGTACATCCACCAGACCTTCACCCTCGCCGCCCCCAACCTCTCCATCAACGGCTTCGAGCTCGACGCGCGCACCTTCCCCGCCGTGTACCTCTCCGACCCCAATTCCTCCTCGTCTACAGCAGCAGCAGGAGGAGGAGGAGGAAACAGGCCCGGTCGAGACGACACAGGCCCCGAGGTCCAGTACGAGCCCTTCGACGCCCGCAAGCGCGCCCGCCTCGAGGACCTCGCGCGCGAGGAAGAAGACCTGATGCGGGAGATCGCCGCGCTGAAGCGCAGGGTGCCCGCCGCCGCGGCCAGGGCGTACGCGGACGGGTTCTGGGAGGGCGTCAAGGCCGACGAGGCGGCGCTCGGGGAGGCAAGGGAGCAGGCGGCTGTTTTGACTATGGCTGAAACGACGGCGGGCGGGGCCACAGGGAATAAGACAGAGACGGAGGCGCAGCAGGAGGAGGAGGAGGATGCGGACACGGAAAAGCCCGCCGTCGCTGCTGCTGCTGCTGCCAATAATGATAACAACAAAGCCATGCTGGAAGGGCTGGGACGGGTGGAACGGCGGGATGATGTCCGGCGTGGGTATGTGGGGGTTGTTGACACGCTTGGGCGGCTGAAGAGGGAGATGCCGGCTGTCGTGGCCAAGATGGAGAGGGCGAGGGTTGCAGGGGAGTATGTTGTCACGGAGAGGTAGTGGAGACAAAGAGGACGCGGGAGAAGAAGAAGACGACCAAAACCTTTGCGTGCATCTGTGTTGGGGGGAGGGGGGGCGTTCCTGGCGTTGGTGGTCAATTTCGAGGAAGGGAGAAGGGGGTGTTGTTGTTCTTTGGCATATGATACCAGGATTGGACACTCATGATGGTGTCTGGATTGTACCAGTTAGGCTATTGATTGACCAAGCAAATTAAACACACTTTGGCTCTGAATGGATTTGCAACATGAAGAAGACAGCCCAACTCTATGGCCTTGACCGTACCCCGGTTCATTTGTATTCAAGGATTATAAAGGCAGGGCAGCTTTGTAATGCCGCATATTATATCACCACCTTGCGATGCTCTATGCCGGCCCATGGTCTCCGTAGTGCATACCCACGCTATAGCCCTCATATCACACACGGGTTGCCCTCCCCGACCTCAACCCCCCCTCCCCCCGGGTTCTCCTCTATCCATTCCCAATTCCATAGGCTGCTCTCGATATTCAACAACAACAAACATAGATCTGTCGTTTATGCAGCAGCGGGCGCGTCAGCCGCCTTGGCGCCCTCCTCCTCCTCCTCCTTGGTGACCTCGGGCTCAGGCGCGAGGTCGTCCTCCATGGTCTCGAGAGTCGCATCGCCCGCCTTCTTCTCCCACTTGGGGGGCTTGGCATAGGCCGGGTCGGTCCAGGGGCCCATGTCGCTGAACATGCAGCCGCCCTCACACTCGCAGGTGCCACCAAAGGCCTTGGGGAGGCTCTCCTTGGGGACGTGCTGCAGCAGCTCCTTCTGGTAGCCGCTGCCGAGGATGTGGATCTTCTGGACGGTGACGGGGTCGATCCAGCCCTTGACGACGGACCAGACGGTGGAGAAGCCCCAGGGGGAGTTGATGACGAACAGCTTGCCCAGGCGCTCCGGGTAGTAGTTCTGGCTCATGTTGGACGCCGCCTTGAGGTAGCCGTACACGGAGGGCGCCTTGCCCAGGCCCACGCCCTTGAGGTCCATGATGGTGCAGCACGTCTCGAGGAGGTGGCCGGCCTTGCGCGAGCAGGCGGGCAGCCGCGGGTCCGCCACGCGCTCGTACTCGACGGCCAGGTTGGTCAGCATGCGCTCCGAGGTGGTGATCTTGTTCATGGCGTTGAGGTCGACGTTGCCCAGCTGCTCGATGTAGACTGGCCGGCCGTCCTGTGAGAGAGAGAGAGAGGGAGGGTTTGTATGTGTTAGCTACTAATTCTGCTGCGTGCCAGCCGCACTGGACCGCTTGACACCTTGCGCGCTAGGTGCACAGGCTGGCCAATTCTTTTTTTCCCCGGGTACTGCTGCAGGGGAAAAAGAGAGAGAGAGAGTACATACATTGTCGGTCTTGTGGTAGTACTGTGGGTAGTACTTGAATATGGCCTCCTTCTCGGGGTATTCCCATGTAGGCAGAAGCTCGTCCAGCTTGGTGTCTTTCCGCCACTTCTCAGCGTTGACGAACCTGCGGGGCAACGTCAACATCTATGTCTCCTGCCAGTCCTCTCACACAACCTTTGTCGGTCGTCTCCAGTATGTGTCTGTCTCTCGTCAAAGAGGGGAAGAGGCAGGAGGTGGTCTCACATGGTCTCGGTGGCAACGAGATCGAACTTGCGCGCGCGCAGGAATCGTAGCTGTGTAGAACATGGCCCAGGTTAGCCCCCCCCCCGCAACCAGTTGTCTAAAGAGCCTGGGCCCTCGTTATCTCCTTGGAACCAGCGAGACGTACCAGCGTGAGGGTGTCGAGGCGCTCGGTGTAGCCCTTTTGCTCGAGCGAGGCGCGCAGTTGGTTGACCTTCTCCGCCTGCTCAGGCGTCAAGTAGCCAGGGTGGCCGTCCTGCTTGACGGGGGCGACGACGGGGAAGTCATAGTCGTCGTACTTGAGGTCGAGCTGCATATCTCCAGTGTTCGTAGGCGCAGCCATATTGACGTATTTGCTAAGCAACGGGGGGAGGGGTGCTAGGTTCGAGTGGTTGACGGTGAGAAGCAAAGAAGAGAGAGAGTGTGTGGGTTGTTGGAAAAGGAAGTAGGAAATGTTAGGTTGAAGAGGAATAAGAAGAGGTTTTTTTTTGTTTTTGCTCTTTTTTCTTCCTTCTTCTTTCTTCTTGTCTTCTTGACTGCAGACCTGAAAATAGATCTATAGTGGTAGTGAGAGAGGGAGAGAGAGAGATCAAAAGGGGTCCAAGAGACACAGTTGTCCAGAAAGATCACCAAGGGGTTGGTGCAGTGGAGATGAGGGAAACACAGAGCTTCCACGATGCGGGTCTCCTATTTAATTCAGAAGCCCTGTCTGGCTTCTTGGTGGGGAGGGGGAGGGGGGGGATCTAGCCGTGTCCAGCATTCGTCATACCAAGATTACAGGCGGTGTCCACACACTAAACCACTACCAATGTTGCCACCCAACCACCTAAGCCTCTCTGTCTCCCCCCGGTCTCTCCCTCTAAGCACACACTACAGTATGTACCATAGTACTAACTAATGCACAACATGGGGTCTGCTCACAACCAGCCAAGCCTGTCCAAAGCAGACACTGGCAGATACTGGCAGACAGTCACCCTGAACATGCTGCTGCCATAGATCTGGTCCAAATTCACAGTCACAGGCTTTTTTGTCCCAAGGTTTTCTCTTGAAAAGGGCAACATTTCTGCTATTCACATACTAAAAGAATTGCCCTATGCAAGCTGTGAATATCTTTATTCCAAAACATAAACATGCGGTGAGTAGATCCATATATCTTGCTTCAGACCCAGGCCCTACTTACTACCCCTCCAAGCCTTCCTCCATTCAGGGTCCTAGGAATGTGGCACATGTGAAATGCTTCTCGTTATTTTAAGGCAGAAGAAGTTGGGGGTGGGCTCCGCCTTACATACATGGGAAGAAAAAAAGTTGTCAGCTTATTAGGATGTTTCAATGTTATGTTTATAGAACACACAAGACTTGGTCATCACTCTTAGTCAACAAGCAATCAAATAAGATCCAATCTGAAGAAACTCAGCATCCTTTTGAGTCAACCATGTTAGATGAATAGATAGAGATGCCTTGCTCTGTATGTCCAAGAATCCAAAGTGCAAACCTCAGGGTACAATTGTCATCAGGTAGGATGACGTCAATTTTGCATAATCAACAACAACAACATCCAAGCAGTGATTCAGCTCAGACACGGTGCCAGACAGAGGAGATTTGGTAGCCACAATACCACTGGATGACTTGGACATCCTCAGGATCTGTATTCATTCCCTTGGGAAACTCTCGTCTGACGCTATGTATGGCTTTTTCCCTGAAGATGTCCTTGACACAGTACAGAAGAAGACTGTGATATACACTTCAGGGGGGTTTGTGCCTCTCATCTCGCCATGACATCTTGAGGGGTGTCATGGATGGAAAAAAAAAAATTGTCCGCACACATATCGGAACAAATTTCTCTTGTCAGGGGTCCAATCTCATGGACTATCTCACCCGCCTGACTTGACATTCTCCTTGTCTTCTTTTGTGCCAATGTCCTCTTCACCCTTCTCTTTGCGCTTTTGTACCACATCCCAGTTGTACACCCTGGCTACTGCGACCTCCATAGTCTGTCCACAAAAGTCAGCCTCGCCTTCTCTGAGGAAGACAGAGAGAGAGGATAGAGAAAGAGAAGAGGTGCTGGAAACATACCGTAATCTGTTCCCTCAGGAACTCCAGGTCCTCTTCGCAGTTCTCGAGGCTCTTCTTCGCATCGCTCAACCGTGCATCCAGTAGTGTATCGGCCTCGTCCATGGGATATGCCAGCATCGTGTTCGCCTGCAAAAGCCTGTTCAGCAAACGCACCTCGGCTGTTTCTCAAGAGCTCCGAGAGCAGTCTTGGACGGGCGGGGCGGGGGGGGAATAGGGGGTACGTACACCGAGCCATATGTACACCTCGTCTGTTGGTGGCACTTCGGCCTTGGCGAACAATGTGTCGTTCAACTCAAAGGTCGTCTCGATGGGGTCCGACTCAGCCTATTCCTTCATCAGCCTCTTTGTCTTGCCTCCTCCTCCTCCTCCTCCTCCTCCTCTCGGCTCTCGGACAGAGACCCAATGTCTCTTCGATAACTTGCCGCTGTCGGGGAAGATCGTACCGTTCTCGTCTTCAGGAACCTGACTGTGTCCAGTGTCTTTTGGATATCTGGGATCTTGTCGTTCAGGCCAGCCGCCTTGCGCTGCAGGGATGATTCCATGAACTGGTATTTCCTGTGCACATGCCGCCTGTCAGCTACGCAAAGCCCACCCTGAGTGTTCGTACAGCTCCCAGTGCCCGCCCGTCCGGTCCCCAGATCTTTGTGAATGGGACGGCTCACGCAATCATCTCCTGAAACTTTCCCATCGTAGGCTCGACCTCCGCTCGAGAAGACACATAGTCCTCGACCTTGTCGACAAACGGCGCATAGGGTATGCCTCGGGGGTTGGTGGGCGCATCTTTGCTGCTGTAGAAAGCCAGGCGACCTGGGGTCAGTACTCCGGCATCATCTTCTGCGGTCCCCACTCCGTATTGGGTCCTTACTACTTACCCTGTTGCCACGGCTTTGTCCTTGCTTGCCATCTTGGCGATGTGGGAGGCTCTGCCGAGTGGTCGTGGTTATGAAGGACTGGAAATGGTAATTGCGACACTCAGCGGGGAGAGCTTCCTTGCCGACCGACCGCACAGCGGGCAATTGATGGTGGGGTAAAAACAGCTCTCTCCACAACCAACTGGGCTGAGACCCTAACCCGGAAGACCTAGGTCCTATGTTATTTCATTTGTTTGAGGGAAAGCCGCCAGCCCTCGACGCGTCTACATACATCTCACAGGCAATTGCTTGGGTGCCTTGAACAGGCTCCTTAAGACCGTATGCTGAGGAGTCAAATATCTGTACTCTCGTGTTTCCAATGACTGTCATCTCTTCTTTTTCTTTCCTGCATAGCGTCTCTCATAAGGTGCGCCTCGCCAGAACGGGAGAACACAACAGCCCCCGGGACGACTCTGGCTGAATCAAGAACCATCAGCTACCCAACTACTTAGGTGATAGGCCGTGCCATCCTCAACGGAGGGAAGCAACTTTGGCGTCCCAGGAAACAAATTCTTGTGTGTTCTCTTCATAGGGCTGACTCGGCCAGGCAAATGTATCCTCAATCGTAGTGGCAAGTTACCTACCGGGTGATCTGTGAGTCCTGTTTTATATTCGCGCTCTCGGATACTTGATTACAGTATCAATCGTCTAGAACCTCGCCGCATTGTCTACAATTGTGTTCCTTTGGCATCTAATCTTTTAACAACCTTTTCCCAACCAGGCGCTTAGGAAATACCGCTTCTGCAAAAAACGAAATTGTCTTCAGAAGTAGTCTCGAGGTGCCTCAGACAAGCCTCATGGCCACTTTGAATGGCGGTGCAGGCCTATTGCAATATAAGCAATGATCTAAAGTGTAAGGATCGCATTGAGTGAACTGATTAATGCTATACGCGAGCCTCAGTCACCAAAGAGCAGCATCTGAAATTAGACAATCTCTCTACCTTCCATACGAAATACTTGCCAAATTACTGCGCTTTCGTGTTGCATTCGTTTCTGTCACGGAGATCTACAACGTATCCCTCCCAACTACGAATGCAAGGCCCCCTCTCTCTCACACACACTTTCTCTCTCGTGCCATCATTCTTCAGGAAAATCTGCATATGAGCATGTATAATTTTGCATTGATTACCGAGGGTGTGGATGGCCATGCCCAAAATAGGATGTCTTTGCAAAGAGCAGACCACAAGGATTAAAAACATCTAAAACTTGAGATCGAGAACATTCCTTAGTATTTATTCTCTCAATGATTCAATCGTATCATCCGTGTCACTGCTGAGTATTTAAGTCAACTCAATTGGCTTCACTTCTCTACTTTTTTTTTGGGGGGGGGGGGCCAATCGCATTAGTTGTTCGGTATTTGATGTTCGCATCTGCGCTGACGTGCCTCATCCGATCAAGTTTGAACCTATACCGAAAGTAAGAAAGAGAAAACAATTGGCCTCCTCTTCATAGATGGTCAGGGCCATCTTCAAAGGCCCTCATAAAACTGCTTTTCTCAGCTGATCAATTTTCGCATCCGTTAGATCTCATAGCCTGGCCATCCGCTCCGATGCAATAATCCTTTTTTTTTTCTTCTTCCCCGATTGCTGGTAATAATGAATAGCCAAGAAATATTCCCTCTAGGCATCGCAGGAGGGAAAATAACAATTGTGAACGAAAGGACAATTGTAAACTTGGCCTATATTACATGACCCCCAGGGCTGGACAGGTAATACGAAAATCTTATGCCAAGAAGAAAGGGATGAGGCTTATATGCTCACAACGCGATTTTATCCGAGTCTGCTCACGCCCTCGCATCCCCCCCCCCCCCCACTTCCCCCGCCCCTAGGTGCAGGCAGCCTTGGCCCTCATAATGGCGGCCTGGTCCAAAGGGAGTTGCAGCAGGAACAGCTAGTAGAATTACCCCCTTGAAGGTGAGAGGGAGACAGAAAGAGAGCAAGCTGGAGAAGTTGGCCGTGAATTTTAGAAACCCCCTCTTCTCAGCAAAAGCAGCCCGATCTCGAACCGGTCACCCTGTTTCGGACGGGGCCATACACCACGCAGCCAGAATGTCGTGAAGAGTCCAGACCGGCTCTCTAGAAGGTTGGTTCCCTTCACTGTTACTTCGCATGGCCGGTTCTGGTGAGGCTCGTCTGTCATGGGCTGCTTTCCCTGCGGCCATCCTCTCAGTCCGAGTCTAGGTTGAGCATTCAAAGACGCCTTTCGAAGCGAGGGCAGAGCGCGTATAAGGACCGTGGCTCTCGCCGTCCTAAGCTTTCCATCGTTTCCATAGACATCCTCATCCTCATCGTCCAACTCGAACACTCACTCAGACTTTCCATTGCTCTGGTAGCAATTTGTCTTTCGCTCTTTTTCCTACTTCGCCTTGCGCTCCGGTAGCAGCAAATACACATTCAACTGTATAGATCCCACACAAACATTCTCTTTTACTCAACCAACAGTACCCACTCCGGTAGGAAATTATTACTCGCCTGTACACCACATTCTTCTTCTTTTTTAAAAACCCCAAACTTCCCACCGACGACAAGATGCAGACGACAGGCGTCTTCGGCACCTTCCTCGCCGCGCTCGTGGCCCAACAAGGCGTCTATGCCTCACCCGTGGCAACCCAAGGCGCCCTCGCCCCCTCGTCCATAGGCCTACCCCCCGACATGGTCGAGTTTCCCCAGCGCATCAACCCCTTCCCCAGCCTGTCGCCCTCGTCGGAGCCCAAGTCCCCCATCCGGCCGCCCGGGTTGTACGCTGAACCAACGAGCCCGTACCTGAACCCGACCATGGGCGAGGGGCCCAGCAACTCGGTCGTCGGCAGGGGGGAGCGCGCCCTCGACGCGAACCGTGCCCACGCACGCCGCGACACCACGACCACGGCAGCCGCGGCGGCGTCGACGGCTACGGACCCGATCCTGGGCGGTCTGACGCTGCAAGAGATTATCAATAACGCTCACCGCCTGCCCGATGAGTGCCCGTCGAATGTCATGTGCGCGCGGTCGCCCAAGGGCGGGCTGGTGGGGGGTCTCTTTGACATCTTTGGGAACATCATCAGCAGCCTCGACGGGGGCGGCGATGCCAGCACGAGCACGAGCAGCAAGCGTGCACCACCCAAGTTCAAGCTGGGGGATTTCGACGGCATTTTTGGACACCTCATTGATACCATGGGCGGCGGTGATGATAGCAGCACGAGCACAAGCAGCAAGCGCGCACCCAAGATCGGGCTGGATAATTTCGCCGAGCTCTTTGGGCACGCCATCAATAGCCTCGAGGGGGGTGATGATGCCAACACGAGCACGAGCAGCAAGCGCGCACCCAAGATCGGGCTGGGGAGCATCGCCGACATTATTGGACACCTCATCGATACCATAGGCGGCGGTGACGATAGCAGCACGAGCACGAGCAGCAAGCGCGCACCCAAGATCGGGCTGGGGGATCTCACCGGCATTTTGGGACACCTCATCGATACCATAGGCGGCGGTGATGATAGCAGCACGAGCACGAGCAGCAAGCGTGCGGCCAAGAGAGAGCTGGGAAGTATGCTTAACTTCTTCAGGGAACACCTCCTCAACGGCTTCGAGGGGGACCTTGGTGCCAGCACAAGCACGGGCAGCAAGCGCGCGCCTTTGTTCGAGCCGCTGAGTGGCAGCATTCCGGACCTGAACACGAATGATGGTTACCCTTTCTTCGCCCACATCGCGAAGTCGTAAAGGATCTGTATTAGGGGGAGGGGGAACAGACCCAAGAAAGCTGGGCAGAGAGCCCTTTAGGAGACGGGGGAAGAGGTTGTGATGGGGGGTGGATGGAGAAATGAAAGGATTCTGTGCTTGGCTGCATAGGGAGAGACTGGGTGCAGGCACTCGGGATGGTTTGAGATGGGTGAGTGAGTGCACGAGACCAACATGAACGGAGGAGGAGGAAATTGTTTAGCTGTGCTATTGGACTGAGCTTTCAAACCTACCAACTGAATACATTCATTTATACAATTTTGTCGAGTATAGACACCTTTTATCTTGTCCTCCAATTATTTCCTTTTCCTTTGCCTATGGTCCTGTGAAGATCTTTTTTTTTTTTTCCTCCCCTTCTTCCTGATTTTTTTGGGGAGGGGGAAAGGGGGGGGGGGACACAAGATTGATAGAAGGGGTCGCGAGGCTGAGACCGCGCAACGAGCACTTCAAATTCATCCCAAATAGCAGCAACAAGAACGATTGGCAGATTCCACATTGCAGACCAGCTGGACTTCGCAGCCATTGGATGTCAGTATTTTGGCCTGGTGCCTAGAACATTTCTCACAAGTGTCTTCACACCAAACCCACCCAGCATCTCGATGCACTGCGGCCTGTAACAGGGGACGGCACGGCGCGGGAAGCGATGCAGGGCCAAACACCAGATCGTCGGGCGACCACCACACCCTTTCTCTCTCCCCCCTCCCCCCCCCGCGCGCCTCTTCACCCCCTCCCTTGACCCTCTTTATTCCTCTTTTCCAAATACGCGAGAGCTGAGTGAGAGGAAAAGAGGATGATAGTGGCAAGGAACGGGCTAAGGTATGGGGGGGATGGACGATCAGATTCAAGCTCAGACCAGAGATGCGAGGGGATCTCGATGTTGGCTGTTGATAGTCCCCTGATCATCATTCAAAAAAAATCAAAAAAAAAATCAAAAAAAAAAAGAACATCCAGGCACAAGTACGGGGTGACCAGGGTCTGTCTTCGTCTACCCAGGCTACCGTAGAATGACAGAAGTCGATGCTTTTGCTTATTCCTCCTGCCTGACCGCTCTTCTGTTTTCACCGTGTCCTAACAGTATAGTACTAGCGTACTATGTAGAGACTGAATGAACAAAAGGACTCATTACTAAACTATTAACAAAAAAAGTACATAAAATGGATGATGTACTTTACCAAAAAAAGTATTCACGATTTCACATGAAAACCACAGCATGACTGGGTCCAAATGGTCCCCTAAAAGGGGCTTCCCACTTCCCCAGGAACCATCGAAAAGTCCAGAATTTCCCCATCCTGAGAAAAGCTCAAGAGGGAGAATATAAAGAAGAGAAAAGAAAAGAAAAAGAAAAAAAAAGGACCGGGCACGGCTATCAAAAATTAACAACAGCGGGCGGTGGGGGAGCGGGAGGGCGTGGGACTGCCAACTCTCTCAGGTAGGCTGGATCGGCAGCTGTCCTTGGTCATCAGGTTGCTTGGTGTTTTTGCGCCTCGACCCTGCGGCTCTTACTATCAAGTACTTAAAAGTAGACATTACAGAAGGCTTGTTGGGGCAGGTTGAGCCCAGCGTGTCCAGGGTCTAGACCGGCCCAGGCCCCAAGACTCGGTTATGCGCTCGCTCTCTCTCTCTCTCTCTCTCTCTCTAGCTTCGCTGCTGCTTGTCTTACCGGGGGTCCTGGCATGTACCCTCTCCTCTCTTTCCCGGGTGACCGGCTAGCACGGGCTGGAGATGCTATAGCGCGTGTATAGTAAATCATCCCTCAATCATATTCTCAAACCTCGTCGCGATCAGACTCTCATCTCACTCCACTGGCATAGCATTCATCATACTAAACTTGAGTTCCACAAGTCGGATCGACACCGACCAGCACGAAAAAGTCGAAAAGGACCCTTTTTGCGTTTGGCATGACGTCTGTTGTTGAACCTCCCCCCCCGCGCCTTTGATGCCTTCGCATTGGAGGATCTCGATCGATGCATTCACGATCTTCAGGGTCTCTGGGCGGGTTTCTGGCTGGCGGGTTGGCGCGCTGAGGGCCTGTCAGCCGCCGTAGCGCAATTGGGTTTGGAGCTGGAGCTGCAGGGTTTAGAGCTACACCCCCTGGGGTGAGCCAGAAATTTGTGCCTGGGAAATTTCTTTGTCTCATTTTTTTGCTTCTTTGTTTACTTTACGTACGTACGTACTCCCGTGGTGCATGCTCTTTTTTTTTTTTTTTTTTTTGAGCTGCTGTCAACTTAACCTATACACATCATATGTTATTCAAGGGAGCGCTCCCCCCCTCCCCCCCAAAAAGATTCCTTGGGTTGAGGTGACTCGTGTCATAAGTACGCGAGGTTCACATAGCCAAGAACTCTATTGTCTTCGAAAAGATGGTGCAGCTGTCAGCGGGAAGCCCCTCGGCGAACGGGTGTCAGGGGTCGGTCCAGGGCCCTGCAGCATTGCCCTGGCTCCTTTAAAACGAGGTGTTGACTGTTCGCGATCTCGATCCCTCCTCAAAATGGTTGTGTGGTTCGCCCTCTTCTCCCTCTCCCGTCGCCAATTTCCTTTCCCCGGGGCTTGCATGAAATTACTGGTGTCACGTCAGCCGCTCTTCCAAGTGTGTTTGCTGCCCCCTCGGAATGTCAGCAAATGATCAACTTTTTCCACCAACCCAAAGGGCTTAGGCATGTGGTACCGCAGATCCAAGCACGACGGTGAGCGCCGCCAAAAGGTCTCGCCATTGCCAGCTCTCATAGGGGAGTGATTGTCCCAGAAGCCGCCTATCACTTCGTCATAGGGGTCCTGGGGTCCTTGGCACACCTGGCGAGCAATCCTGCAGCCCACCAGCCCACTGTAAATGGTGTGGTGCTCTCGTCTGGCTCCCATGTGGAAGCTTGTGTCGTCAGAAGAAAAGGTTAATAAAATAATAATAAAAAAACCTGATTCCGAGCCAAGATGGCGGCTGGCAAAAACAACTGGATCGGCCGAGATTCCAAGAGGTTCCATGCATGGTGGGTGTGGGTGAGTTTGTTGTGAGACAGGTTCGCTGTGCGACAACACACACAACAACCGTCGTGAAGGCCACGATCGCATGCCGACCGTCACGCCCCTCTCTCTCTCTCTCAAGACAGGTCTTTGACAGCTGTGTCCCCCAGTCGTAAGGTCCAGAAATCAGGCCACCTTGAGAGTCGTGGGACCGGGAACGGGCTGTGAGTGGGTGGGGGACTCCTCATCATCCAGACTGGGATGGGCTGTAACCCCCCCCCCCCCCAAATGCAGGTGATTCCAGGACAGAACACACATGAATCCCTCGGGTCTCGTTCCGGCACGAATCTTTTGAGGTAGGTCTGTCTGCCTGTCTATCTGTCTTTGGGGGGGGGGGGTGCCGATACAGGATGGCTCTTCGAGCTCTATACGTCCTCTGTGTTAGCCCATCCATCACGACTCCGAGAAGAGGCATCAGTAGAGAGAGTCCGTCTTCCATCAATGTTTAGCTTCGGGACGCGGAAGAGAGGGGGACACGGGGGGAGGGGTGGAAAGCCTCCTAACCTGAAGTATGACAGCTTGTCTCAGAGGCTCTTTTTTTTCTTCTTTTTTCTTTTCTTCTTTTCTCTTTTCATTTCAGTGGACGCGCAGCATCCTGTCTGAGCCTGTCACAAGGCAAGAGTGGGTTGGCGCGGTCGGGCTGTGGTGGGAAAAAGTATCGATGACAGCGCAAAAAGTGAGATCTCAACGGAAGAGGCCCCTGACCGTTTTTCCCCCCTTCACAAGCCATGAAAGTGGGAAGAAGGACGAAAACAGAAGGGAAGGTGGAGCCGTCAGGGTGTCGTCAGAGGCGTTGTGATTGGCCAGACGGAAATGTCGACCAATCAGACAGGACAATAAGGTGACGTCGGAGCCGGCTCGTGATGATAGCGACACGCCCCTGCCCCACAACGATAGCAAGGTGTTGGTCAAGGCTGGGAAGGACATCTTCAACTCTGTCGCTGTAGCCTCACATGCGGATTGATGAAAAATTGAGAAAAGATCGGGAGAGCAGGGCACACGGAGCAGTGATCGTGAAGCTGACAGACTAAACGGCATGATGTGGCGGCCGCGATGCCGGGTGGACTGGAGAGGGTGCGAGCCTGGGACGAGGTTGGGCTTTATAGCGACGCCCTGGAAGACCCTCCAGGGGTCCAGGCCAAGGCAGGAGAACATGGACCCCTATACAATACATGGGCCTTGTACCCCACCAAAGAGGAAATAACTGGGGCGTAGCAGCTGCTGGATCCGATGGGCTCTCGATTGCTCTTTCCTGGTCTGACTTGGAGATCGTAGCTAATCGTGAGCATCGCCCTTTCCCAACTCCAGCCCCAAACTTGCTTGGATGGCAAAATTTAGCCACCGTGGATTCGGTCTCGAACCTTAACGATACCACAGTACATTCATGGTATCTGTTTTCATGAGACGGTCCTTCTCGGCGCCTTGTCCAACCCCGTCGTCCACAATCTCGATGCCCTCCATTGCATCGTGATTTTCGGGTGTTTTTTTGGGGGTTTTTTTTTGCGAGTTGCGTCACAGCCACACCCCCCCCCCCCTCTCGATATTATCCTTCTTGTCCTCAGCTTGCGACAAGAAACGACTGCATCTTCCGTCTCACTCCTGTCCTTTACCCACAGCGACATCCTCACCTTTGTACCATCTGCTTCCATATTTTTCTAACCCTCTGCACACTCACGCAAAAACTCCAGCCCCACCCATCCTCATCATCATCGCCTTGATTTCTTGGTTCCAGCATAGACCAAAACAGCCAGGCGCAACAACCACCTCCAAACCCCCACCAACTCAACACCATCTATACCTTGTGTGCCTGCAGCCCGTTCCGGAATCACAGTCAACACAAGGTACGACATTTCCTTCTTTTCTTTTTCTCCCACTACTTCTACAGCTTGTAGACCCTCCTCACTCACTACTGGGGGACTTTCGTTCAACCGACTTGACCCCAGATGTGAGCTCTCGGTGCTTCCTACCTGAGAAAAGAGCTCTCATCTCCTCCGTCAGACCATCTACAAGTCCAAGTGGACTCTGAACACTCTTGGCTTCTCATCTCCAACAGCCTCAATACCTACCCTCTTAGCTATCGCTCGTGCGCGTCCGCTACGATGAACCCCCTCTCCTCGTCCTCCTCCTCCCACGTATTCCTCCCACCCCCCTCTGCTGCGCTCTACCAATTCTAAACCGCCTTATTTGATATGGTTTGCGGATACCAATTTGGCATCGCACTACAAACGAGTAAATCGAAGAGAAGCTCCTCTTCTCTCCCTCTTGTCTTTTGGAACGGGTTCCACATCTTGTTTACTCTGGGCCTGAGGACTTACACGCAGTGCCAGTTCTTCCAAACTTTACGTCATCAATCCCACCGTCAACAATCCCACGAAACCTGTCGCCTGTCGAAGCCTACAAGAGCTACCTCTCTCTCTCTCTCTCTCTCTCTTTCGACAACCTCACTCTGCGAAGACCCTTCAGCTCTCTAGCCCGAGCCCGCCGTAGCCGGGATTCTTCTGCATCGTCCGACCTCGTGGGCATGCCCTCCACATGATGACCCATGGGACTCTGAAGAGCCACGGACTATATCCCAATCACTATGGACGATAAAGGCACACAGCGGGCGCTCGTCAGCGACCGTGGCCACCCTATGCCACGAAGAACCACACCCGAGAAATCTGTAACCTTACGACACCATCGTCTCGCTCGAGATGCCTCCATGAGGCCCGAGCCTTCCAGCAATGCCGGCTCTGTCGTCCCCAGGAGGAGGAACTCGTCTGGCGAGAGCCGCGAGACCGGACAAAGTGATCCTAAGAACTGGTTCGACCGTTCCAATCGCAATCCTCCTGCTGCCTTCGATCACGCTTCTATGGATGGTATGCAAACCACCCCCTTCTCAGCTACCCTGTGGCTTAACTCCCTTTGGAGGCGCAGCAGCTGTTAACATCCTCTAGTTGATCCACCTTTTTTCCAGAAGCAGTCCGATTCGTCCAACGAAGACGTCAATCCCACCCGAGGTGCCGCATACAAATACCCTACCTCGGGGTACCAGCAGTCTCTGTTAAACAGGCCACCTATGCCCGCACACAGCAGCAGCGCGGATGATTTTCGAAGCGTCATTGACGACCTGACCATCGAGAACAAGCGTCTCAAGGAAGAGCTCAAGAGGTACAGGCAGTTTGGCCCAGATGCGCTGCGCAAGGACAAGCTGTTCGAGATCAAGTACCATGGCCTGCCCAAGAAGAAGAAGATGGAGCTGGAGGCGACGTTGCGCGACTTCGCTTCCAGCCTGGAAGGGTCCACGACCTCTTCGCAGCAGCGCAAGAAGTCCTCCAAGCACGTGAGCAGGCTCCAGGGCTCCAGCTCCAACTCGAAGCACGCCTCCTCGTCCTCGTCCCACTCGCGACCAGTCGATTCTGCATATGCCTCCATGTCAACCGGTCCCAGCTCGACCGGCCCAAACGCCTCGACGAGGTCCATCGGCCGGCCTTCCCTGGGCCGCGGCAGGTCGTCCGCTGAGCAGAAGGTGGAGACCTACCTACGAGAGATCCCAGAGGGCCTGCTCCCCCGGCACGTCTCGTTGACGGACAAGGAGAAGAAGAAGTTGGTGGTGCGCAGGCTCGAACAATTATTCACGGGCAAGGCTGGCGGCAAGAACAAGAAAGCTCGCCGAAATCAGCAGGGCCCTCCGCCGGCAAACTCGGTCTTGGAGCCTCAGATTAGCCTCGAGGGGGTTATCTCCGCGCCGCCCCTCTTATCGGGACAGGCTTCGACCACGGCCCAGGAGGAGCTATCCCGAGAGGCGCGCATACAGCCGCACGATCCGAGCAAAAAGAACAATAACAACAACAACAACAATACCTCCTCCCGCGAGATGTTGTCAGCATCCAACTCCAATGGCGAGGACAACACGGGTGAGAATCGGACCGGCAGCGGCAGCGGTAGCAATGAACACAGCGGCCAGGACAGCTCACCGCAGAATGGGGACCTTGCTGAACAAAGAGCGACGAGGCCTCTCGATCTCGACCCAGACAGGATCCAGATCCCCTCCGAAAACATGCAGTACATCCGCCATCTAGGCGTCACGGCGCCACAGTACCTAGATGAGACCAAGTTCAGGCATCAAGACGTCTCGATGGATGCGGATGGCTGGATCCACCTCAACCTGCTGTGCAACCTGGCGCAGCTGCATATTCTCAACGTGACGCCAGACTACATCCGCTCAGCCGTTGCCGAGAGGTCTGCCAAGTTTCAGCTCTCCAGGGACGGTCGCAAGATCCGCTGGCGTGGCGGCACAGAAGGCACCAAGTTCAGCAGCGACAGCGGTGGCGGCAGCTCTCTCAGAAGCCCCGATACAGAGGCCACAGAGGGCTCGAACGAGGACGGACAGCGCAAGAGGCAGAAGACAAGTGCCGAGATGTCGGCGCACTCGAGCAAGGGCCAGGCGAAGCTTGGTGGCCACGTATCCGCGTCGTCCGAGAGCTTCCACTACAAGCCCATGTTCGTGCACAACCAGTCGTCCGTCGAGACGTCTCTGGATGATACCGTCTCACAGGCCTCCTTCGCGCCCGTCGAGAATAGCAACATGAACTCCCGCTCCACAGGCTTCGTCAGCGGATCCGGCTCATCGCCACGCAAGAAGCGGCGCCGCGATGGTGCCATCATCTACTACACCGGTGCCCCTTTCTGCCTGGATCTCTCGGGTGACCCGAGCGACATGTCGCCCACCACCTACATGACGTCCTCGGGCCACGGGCAGGAGTCCCTGCAGACACAGACAGAGGATGAGGTGCCTAGATTAGCTCGGACAGACTCTGGCTCCTCGCTTCCCCACCGCCCTCTTGTCGACACGCCGGAGCAATCGTGCCTTGACGCCGAGTCCGAGTATGTCACCGACGATGCAGGCGCTTCGAGTCCTGAGGATTGTGGTTTCTGTTGGTGCGAGCATCCCGAGAAGACCCAGCTCAAGCCTCTCCAGGCCTGCCTGGAGCCATGTGGCCTGGGTGGTGTCACCCCAGAGGACCACTTTGCCGTGCTGGTCGTCACACGGCATCCCATCCTCGCCGGGCATCAAGACTCTCGACCAGGCGCTGTTCGCCTCCAGTCAGATGAGACGGCAGACTCGATAGCGAACCAGATTGCTGGGCTGTCGACCAGCTCGCCGCGCACTCCCGGGGGGCACGGCCCTGAGCGCACACCACGCGTTCAGGTGCAGGTGCTGCAAGAGAGATACAAAGAGCTGAAACCACTCCCACTGCCCCCACCTGCCATCTTCTACCCCCCGTTCACCGAGACGACGGAATCGGACGACTCGGGATTCGAAGATGACTATTTGGACGATGACGATAATTCGGACGTGATCATGGATGACTCGGAAGATGCCATCTCGCAGAGGGCCAATCCTCACCAGTCAGAAAATGACTATGCCGTGGTTGGCAATCCGGTCTCAAGTGAGGAGGACCGATTTGGCACCGGCGGTATCAAGTCGAACCCCAGAGTGTCATTTGGCCCCGTCCAGAGGCTGTCAGGGGTCCCACGCTCTGACGGGAGCCTCACCAAGGGTGCCGTCGACACACAGCCCGACAGCTCGGGTGCCACGGCCGGCGAAGCGAGCGGCTACTCGTCTGGTCGCGAGGAATCAGGCTGAACGGGGACCCATTAAGCACTATATATGTGTGCAAAAACTCTGGGGATGTGGTGTCTCATCATCACAAATATAGGACTGTCAGGAAGGCAGACTGGACGGACGATATCATCTACTGCATTGTTTGAGGCGTATTTTTGTTTTCTTTCTTTCTCTTCCTCTCTGGTCTTGGGACACACAGCGATGCGGGATAATGCGTGGGTTATTTGGATGTGTTGATTGGATGGATTTTTGGGTTTTCTTCTTGGTTGAGTTTTTCTATGGTTACGGATTCTATGATACCATCTTCTTCTTCATGTGTTGTGTGTTCTTGGATCCCCGAAAAGAAGATTTGTCATTTTGATGAGCGAGCGTACTTTGGACAATCCTTTTTTTTATATAAAGCATCCAAGCAACGGGTGTGTTGGTCGGCTTATGACCCTTGATACCTTTATATATGCTTGAGGCATAACGACATGAGCCAGCGAGCAAAATATGATTTTGGATAACCGTCTCAAAACAACTTTGGTCACTTACCTGCGTCTCAACATTTTCCTGTACTTCTGGTTGGCCACTTGCCTGGTTCAAAGCGTGTGCTCTGTATAAATTTTGCACAAATGTTACATGGCAAAAAAAAATAAAAATAAAAGAATGGAAGCCCAACGATTATTTCGCTTATATAATCACCTGCTTCAGAATCCAACGTCGTTCCATCACTTCTCCTCACTTAAAGAAAACCTACCTGATCTATTCTTACAAACATAAACGAAATATGCAAGATCAACTCGGATCCTGAGCTGCACAGAAAAAGTCTCTCAAGCGTCACAGTCTTGGACAGCGAGAAAAAGCGGAAAAGCTTCTCTCGTTCTGTGGCTGCATTCAATTCATCATCAGAGAGAACCACTCCACCTACCAAACTTCGAGTGGCTGGGTTCGCCGCCCAACGTTTCGCCTCTTTGGCGTTCGCGGTGTGAGCTTCTATTTTCGCCTCTCCGCTTCTCCCAAGGCACCACACTCGCCACAGGGAGTTAAACGACAGACAATTCGATCAAGTTTTCTACAGCAGGGAAGGAAGGAAAGAAGAGAAGAATCGGTGGCTGGGGGATTAGGCGAGGAGACATTTGTGAAGTGTCACTTACTACTCATTGGCTAACTGATGCCTTTTTTTCTTCTTCAAGGGGTTTTTGTCGTCTGGCAGCAAAATACGCGCTTAGAATGGGCCAATCGCATCCGTGAATTCGTCTCGAGTTGCCCAGAAATTTATTGATTAACCATTATGCTAAGTTTTTACGGGCCATAAAGAAACACAGCCCGGCTTGGTAGGACGAATATATTGAATGCTGTTGCTATTGGGCAGCCCGTTGCGAGAATGACAACAGCGTGGCTGCTGCCTCGTTAACGACGAGATGGAGCTTTCTGTGTGTGGTATTACTGGATAATTATAGTCGAGATCGTAGAGCGAACCAAAGAGCGAGCACACGCCTGCTTCGCTAACCAAACTTGACATCATCTCTTTCTCTGTACCTGCGACTTCGGTTCGAGGGCCTGCTTTTTGGGGGGGCCCGTTCGGGGCTTACACTACTACTTCTCGCAACACAGACGGAGCAACCATGACAAGCTCGTTTCCATTATTATTATTTTTTTCCGATAATTTAGAGGAGACAATGATATTGGGGGACATATTTCTGATAGGCCCGCCAAGGACACAAGCGAACCATATGATTCCGCCCGGGGGGGGGGGTGTTGTGTGACGAGCAAGTAAAAGGCTTTGCAAACGCCAAAGAAGCCTTGCTTCTTTTGAGGTCTATATAAAGCCAAAACTCCTACCTCCGGAGAAAGGAAAGTCTCCCGGAGCACTCTCTTCAAGGCCTACTCGCAACTCAGTCCTGAAAACGCATCATCTCGTCCTCAACTTAGATCTCTTCAAGCGGACTCATCTTGCTCAACTTCAATACAGTTCAACATGGCAAATGATCAGCCCACATCGTCGGGATTGAATCCGGACCAGACGAAAAAGTATATACTCTATATTCCTTTTATTTTCTATTTTCTTTCTCCCACCTTTTTTTCTTTCTTTTTCTTTGAAACGTGTCAGACTCTGACAGCTAGGCAGTCCTCCCGCGCAGCCCCCGAACACCTCCACAGAGGCTCACAGGCTCCAAGAGGTCAGGCTGCAGCTCTTCAGCCAGGATGCAGGTGACAATCTGAAATATCAGCTGTGGGACTGTTCCCAGACGACAACCTCGGCCCAGTCAGCGACTCCGCAGAATGGCGCACAAACCCAAGGCGGCAACAACAACAATAAAAGATCTTGAGGCACACACGCACGTACGCTTCAAGCCCCGGAGATGGTTTTTATTTTTTTCGTTTCTTGGGAGATTTGGTCTTGACTAAAGCTTCGTCGATTTGGGCTTCCAGATCTCCTTGTGCCGGCTGCAACTGAAAGAGTACACAATATGAAAATCCATAAACCATCTATCTACCTGCTAGTCACCTGGTCGATCCTCTTTGCAAACAGGCTTTTTTTCATTTCGAGTTCCCCTCTTTCATATGCTCCGTCCAACAATAATATGGTAGCGGCTCTTGGCTACTGTAGGAAGAGCCTGATGGATGATGATTGTTACGCTGACTGTATGTCATGGATAATCTGCACAATCGCCGGCGGAAGCGGACTGAGATGGGTACTGTTGAGGCGAATGTGCAGTCAAACGTCACGCCATGTCACGCGATAGATCACAATACATGTGTTTCTATAGTCTATTCGAGTTACATTTGCGCACACACTCAGCGCTTAGTTTCACACCTCGTGCCTCCCTTGTGTGATTCTCCTCGTTCCTGGATGGAGTTGTATCCAGACCCGACGGGGGAGGCTGGCCCTAGATGAACAGTTCTCGTGATACTATAATCAAAAGCTGCATCTTACAAGCCTAACTAGGCTCCATCGTTCGCTTGGGCCTGCCACTGTAAGCGAAGCCAACTCCAACTAAATAAATACTTTCCCAATCGACCACAGTCTGCGGATAAAGCAGCCCTAAAGTGCAGGCAGTCTCTCTTAACCGACTGATGACGAATCGAGCTGACAGGCACACACGACACTTCTTGCAACACATAAACGCCAGCCCCCCAACATCGTGTTCGTGTGAGCGGTGACAGACCGGTCGGGGCCCCGAGGGCGCATCAAGTCTCCCAACCACCCCCTCGGCTCGTGGCCCGTATCGTCCTACCCTCATCACCCAGCCGTTAGTCAGGACCTCGCCCTCGCCCAACCTACATCAAAGTCTTTGCACGCCGGGAGAAGGGGGAAAATAAACTCGCCAGTCGAACGTGTGGCGAGCCTTGTTGCACTGATCACAACATGTTGACAGGGCGTTCCCCAGAGCCAGTCGTCGAGTTATCAACCATGATTGGAACCACAGCGCCGGCCCACCTAAGCGGTGTTACAGCCACGCACGCCTGTCTGTGCCTTGCAGAAGAACGAGTCCTGATCCTTCCCACATGCTGAGCGAATGGCCTTTCCCATTGAGAACGTTTGACAACGTCCCCCTCTTTTCTCTCTCTCTCTTCTTCTTTCGCCAACGCATGTCACCGTCACATTGCACGCACGCACGGCGAAAGCAGAGCGAAAAGCCCAGTCACGGACACAGACGAGCCTCCCCCGGGTCCGAGTGGCGCTGGAATCTCAGCCAACACAGAAGTAAATTGCGATGGGTGTGCGCTACCTGACTAATCACTATTGTTGTGAGGCAACACAACACAGCCTACCTGGCTTGACGATTCGCAGGCGATCAAGGGTCGTGGTGACGGATTACACGGTTTCGCCCGTTTGCCTGTCACAGATATCTGCGCGGCCTTTTCTCCACAGGTGACTAAGCTGAACAGAAGAAGGAGACAGGGAAAGAAGAAGAAAACATAACAACAAAAGGAAAACAAAATACATGTGGTGACATACAACAAACATCATTCACATGTCAAACGAAAGCCCAGATCCTGCTCTCTCTCTCTCTCTCTCTCGTATGCCGTCTTGCCTTTTTTAGGAGCATCGCTTGGCATCACCTACCATCACCTACCACATAAGAAGATCTTGTGATAATATTCTTCATTGCGGATATCATCGGGCTGGCTGGCTGGTGCTGGGGGAGGGGGGGCGGAATACTACAATGCTTAGAGCCGTGATGATCCATTACTGTTGTTTCATGGAACACCACCAATGTCTTTGGGCCCCGTTACTCAGATGTTGAACCAGTCTTGTTCTGGCAAGTGATGGCTTCCACAACGATGAATGGTTGGAGAAGATCGATTGTTATTTACTTTGGTAGAGTTCTCCATCCTCTGCAGACTCTGACAGCTGAGCTTACAAGTCAAGGACCAAGACAGAGAAGGATAGTGTAGGGAGGGAGAGAAAGCCAAAGAAGCCTGTAAGAAGAAACATGATCCAGAAGAATGTTGATTTCAGACAGACTGACAGACAGACAGAGAGGGAGGGAGGGAGGGGTAAAGAGAGAGAGAGAGGGGGGGGGGGGAGGGAGGGAGTTGAGGAGGCAGGCTGTGGAGATAAATCCCAAGCTTAATTTGTGTCTTCTCTTCATCTTGGATGATCAAGTACTTAATTAGGTAGACATCTATAGTGCTTCAGACACAGCCACGAACAGGTTTAAGACAAATGATGGCCATCCGATCTCACATACTCCTCCTCGTGATACTTCCAGATAGAGCCCGATGGCTCCCAAAATGTGTTTATGGATGCATTCAAATGCTCGACACCTCAAGAGCCTTCTTTCTCCCCCATGGAGTCCCAGGTACCGAAAAGACAAACAAGCCTCTGTTTCTGTTGCCTTCCACCTTGCATACTTAAGTACTAAACCAGGACAGACAGCGACACACTCTCTGCCACAGCCATCGACGACCTTACGCAGAAGGAGCATCAGCGGTTCCCATCCCCCAGTATTGCTCCGCAAAGAAGGTCGGCTCCGCCGCTATCTTCCACCGGTCGTTGAACGCAGAGAACAGAACCATGTCCTCCGGGTTGCTGGCGAATGCCTTCTGGATGCTGCTGATAGCAGCTGCCTGGTTGTCGACGCCGGGGATGGCTTGAGAGTTGGCGGAGCCCTGCCACGGCCAGCCGGACTCGGTGACCCGCACTCGTGCAGACGGGTTGCCGAGCTTGGTCCGCAGGGCCTGCACCATGTTCAGGACAAACGTGCCCGCCGAGCTCGCAGGTGTGTTGGGATCGAAGAACGGATGGATGTTGACCGCACAGTAGTCGCTTGCCGAGCACAGCTCCGGGTGTGCCAGCGCGGCGACAAAAGTATCCACCGTCACCACAGGGCCGCCCCAGCCGGCGGTCTTGAGCATCTGTCGAGCGCTTGACAGCGCGTCGAGGATCTGCTGCGGAGAGGCTTGCCCGTTGTTCACAAGCTCGTTGCCGACACTCACAGTGTCTACGTTGGACCAGTCGCTGTTGATGCCACTGGTAAGCGTGGCGATCTGGTCGCCAAGATTGTCGAGGCTGAAGATGCCGTACATGACACGCAGGCTGTTCGCCTTGGCGGCTGCGTACACGCTTGGGATCTGGTTGCAGTCCACTCCGTAGACACGAACCATGCCGTAGGTCTTGCCCAGCACACCAAAGTCTGACATGATCTGATTTGCCGATTTGCAACTGCCGTCAGCGTTGTAGGGTGCGTAGGCCACACCAAAGAGGCCACTTCCCGTGGCGCGATTCAGAAGTTGGTGAGACACAGAATCATCCGAAGGAGAGACGCCAATCAAGTCCCGTTCCGCGGCCTCGGCTGCAGTAGCAGACTGGGCGATACCCGTGCTGGCTATGGAAGTAGAAAGGCTGGCACCATCAGCCTGCAATACGTCCTCCGCCAGAGGCGTGTCCGTTGGAGGCACAAGGGCAACTGCAGCCGTTGCAGTGCTGACAGGGCTACCGCTGCCGTCGGTGAAGACGATAATCTCAGGGATGATTGTCGTCTCCGTGCGTGAATTATCCGTGATCGTCACTGTCTGGCCCCCGACAGTGCTGATGGACCGGGCAAACAGGTTGTTGCTGCCGCCACCGTTGCCTTGGGCATGGTGGACAGGACGCCAGCTGCGATGGTGGTGGTACTGCGCCAGTGCAGCACCCGCAGCGAGAGAGAGACTGAGAAGGGCCTTGGGCACTCGCATGTCGAAGCCGAGGTGGGGTGAGAAAAGTAATGAGGGGGAGCGGGAGATTCGAGATGAGTCCACTGACCCAAGATGTCAGTCTGTGAAGTTGGCGATGCAAGAGTTGCCTTCGAGATGATGATGCCACAGTGGTGGCGGTGTAGGATGAGGATGGAGAGAGAGGGAGAGAGAGAGGGAGGAAGAGAGGGAGAAGGGGGCATGCATCCTCAGACAGGACAGCGCTCTCCAAAGCTCTTGTGGGTTCTTCCTGCCAGGCTCTCTCTTTCTTTCTCCCTCTCAGTCGAAGTTTCTCTCTTATCCTTCGTCATGAACTGCTATCGCTCTCATCGTGCCTGCCTTCCCCTCAAGGCGGCCTGGGGAGAAGAGGAAGAAGATCGTGAATATCACTTCAGGAAAATATAAGCACCGACCGGCTCCATTCCTTTGCGGGTGCGTCTAGACCCCGAGGTCACGAGATAAAAGGCGACATTGCTTGCGGTCCGTGACACGATGGGCTTGTTGAGGACTCATTCTGGCACATTCAGCTTCGTTGTGTTGGCTGGAGACCAAATTTTTTCAGGCGCCATGCCTTGTGAGTAGCAACACGTCCATTCTCGCGGACCAAGGTAGGAAGAAAGAAGGTGATCTCTTGACCGGTTAGAATGGTAACTGTCTCGTATTAATCATTAAGGGGAAAAAAGTTTATGGTCTGCAAAATTGCCCGAGTCACCCGTGACGTCCAATATCAATGTCGTAAGCACATCCCGACCTCAACAGGAGGGGGGGGGGGATGTGTTCGTGTCTATCCCATCCTTCATATGCACCCCGCCATCTATACATTTTCCAAGGTTATGCAGTAGGCAGTGACAGCTTGCTGCTCGTCTTCCTCGTCATGACCTTGGTGATAGCGTGCCGGATGATGATGCCTGCCTTCTCAATCTCCTTTTTGGACAGACCCGACGTAACGCAGACCTTGAGTTTTGGCTGTGCGTCGCCGCCGCCAATGCTCTTGTTGATGAGCGTCGTCTTCAGCCGTGTGATCATCACGCCATTTGCCAGAGCCTGTGATGGTGGTACTTTAGCGAATGCTCAGAAACGGTCTGATGCAGTCAGGAGGGGCTTGTTGGAACATACCTCATCAACAAACTCCTGCAGGACCCGGTCCTGGTCCTCAAAAGACATCCGCCTGGATTGCACAACGTTGGGCTTGATCGCCAAGAGAAGAATGGGATTCTCTGGTGCGCTCGTGCACGTGACCCAGTCGCTCCGGGGGTCCAGCTGCGCCCTCATCGCGCGGATGTTCTCGCGAAGCGTGTTGAGAACCTCAGGGTTGTTCTGCAGGATATTGATGGTCTCGCTGGCCGTCACGGCCGACATCGCTGGCAGGGCCGCCGAGTAGCAGTACGCGGACGAGGTGATACGCTGATGACCCACGACATCCTTGGATCCTGCGCAGAAACCGCCGCCGGCGCAGAGGGAAGCGGCGAGGGAGCCGATGATCATGTCTACCTGGGAGGGGTCGACGTTCTGCGCCTCGGTGACGCCACGGCCTGTTCGACCGAGGACGCCAAGGGACCAGGACTCGTCGAGGATGATGCGGAACTTGTACTTCTCCTTGAGCTCGATCTGAACGGTCAACGTCAGCCATCAATTTTCACGCCTGCGCCTGAGCGGCTGAGGAAAGGGGGATGATGATGATGATGATGCCCCTTACCATTTTTGGGAGGTTGATAGAGTCGCCGGTGACCTCCGACAGACCCTCGGCCACGATGAACCTTCTCGTCAGTTTCTTCTGCTTAGCCTGCTCCTGGGCGACCTGCTTCATGGCCTCCTCGAGACCGTCCATGTCTCCGCGGTTGAACCATTTGACAGTGCACCGGGCAAGCTCGAGGCCCTTGCGGACAGAGTAATTGGCCATCCTGTCCGTGACGATGACATCGCCTCTCTTGCAGAAGGTAGGTATGACGCTCGACATGACCGAGAAGCCCTGGGCGTACAGGATGGCGGACTCGGTGCCCACGTACGCCGCTATATCTGCCTCGGTCTTCAGGTGGACATCCTGGGTGCCGTAGAAGTTGGGCGGGCCACAGGGCCCGACGCCATAGGTGCGCAGGGTGGTGATGGCCTTCTCCTTGATCTGCTCGTTGGAGTTGAAGTTGTAAAAGTTGTATGAGGCCAGGTTCGTGACTGTGCGGCCGCTGGCCAGTTTCGACTTGGGACCGGTCGGTCTGTATTGATGGGGCCCAATGTTGTTAGCTACCGAGCAGGGTAGGAGAAGGAGAGACCTAACCGACGAGTGACGACCACAACCTGCACCCCGGCGTAGACTTACCCGATTATGACTGGCAACTTCTCCATCTCCATCTCCTCGAGGGGAGTCTGCTGAGCCACCAGGGGCTCGGGCTGCCACTCGTCGACGAGTTCCTCGATCTCATCCTCGCTCAGCTTGACGTAGTTGGACTCGTTGATGGGGTATGAGGGCGACAAGAGGTAGCGGATGAAGAAGATGAGGAGGAAGAGCTCGAAGACGGAACGAATTGGGTCGTTCTGGTAGCTGGCCTGGACGTATCGAATCAGGACCGCGGACCCTGGGACCTTCTGGAAGGTATGCGAGGCCTCGTGAAGGAGGATGGTCATTCGACCTTGGATCTCATAGAGATCCATGGCGATGTTTGCCAGCTTTGGGGAGACGACAGTAGCAGCAGCAGCAGCAGCAGCGACAGAAAAAGGAGGACGAGGAGAATGAGTGTTGTTCTTGTTGTTGTTGCTGTGGGTGTGAGGTCGAAAGGTACAGTGGTGATGACGGATCGGAACCAAGCATACCTTTCGAAAAATAAAAACGTACCGAGCAATCCGCTCGCTAGGCCAGTCAAGTCAGGGGGCACTTGCATTAGATGTGTTGTATTAGGCGGCAGGGATCTTCGTCCCTGCATCCTTCCAGACCGCCTAACTAAGTACATACTCAGGCACTGTCAGGTACTTGACAGTACAGTGCAGGCTTAGCTTTCACCAACCACTACGGCCACATACCAGTGGTCCACTAACTAACTACAGTGCCTGAGTGCCCATTTATTACTTAGTACTTGGTACTGAGTACCGACAGCCACGTAATATGGAGTGTACCGCAGACATGACCTGTCCACTCCAAGACTGGCTCAATCATCACTACTTTGCAAAAAAATCCAATTTAACACATATGGAAACCGAAGAAATTAATTATGCCCTATTCAGCTCCATCCGTGGATGGCCTGGTCGAGATGGAACAACCACACGGAAGAAGCTAAAAGGTGTGCCGAACCTAGACTCGTGTCTCGAAAGAACCATTTACCATGCTTTGTTGAGGCCCTTTCCCTCCGTGTAGTTTGCCGAATAAGATCAATACAGTTTGCACCGCCCAACCCTTCCTTTGGGCAAAAGTAGTAGAAAGCAGCCAACACCTTGCCATGTGCGAAGCCTCCCCCGCCCATTGCCCACCCCGCCTCCTCTCTCTTCTCCTCTCTTTTTACGTTTTATGATACATTCCACATCATCTTAGAAGAGCTTCAGCTTGGCGTTGGACGACGACGAAGCTGTGGCAGACGCCGAAGCCGTCACCGTAAGCAGAGCCCCAGAGTAGTCAGCCGCACCCGTACCGGTCTGCGTATGACCGATAGTATCGTTGTTGTCCTGCCCTGTGGGTTGCAACAAGCCGGTTCCGTCAAGCAAGCTGTCGATCGAGCTTGGCACGAACTTGCCAACGATCGAGGGGGCGATGAGCAGTGCCAGGAAGAGAACCAGCAGCACGAAGTAGAGGACCGCGTAGCGGAACACTCTCTTTCTCCTCAGCTTCGACTGCTTCAGGGAGTAGATGGGCGGCCGGATTTGCCGACTGCAGCGCAGGGAATGTTAGTATATATATATATCTCACAACAACATTTCGTGGGACAGGTGAGGAAAGGGGCTGGGGGATTTATCCGGGAGCGGGAGACATACCTTGGCCGCAGCCAGAAGAGCATGATTGAGTGCAGCATGTCCACCTTGGGGATGAGGATGACTGGACACATTATGAACAGCAGTGCGTGCCCCAAGATGAAGTCGCCGGCGAAGAAGCACAGCTCGGTGATCTTGCAGAGGAATTCACGGGCCGGCTGGGAAACAGTGTGCCAGCCCATAGAGTACCACTTGCCCGTCCAGAAGGCAATGTTAGCCTGATCAGTCTTCATCTCCCTCGTAAGGGCGAAGGTAATGATCAGCTTCATCATGAATCTCTGGATGGCAACCACCGCGATCATGCCGCTTATGGTCTTGGTGAAGTTGAAACCCTCGAGGAAGTACATGACCTCGAAGAAGACCAAGAGCATGATGACCGCGAGGGCGTGCGCGATGGCCGCCAGCACGCTACCAAACTTCTTGCAGCACATGCTCAGGAGCGGACCCGCGAGACATGCCATGAAGAACATGACACCGCACACACCCGCATTAACGCCGATGGGTCCAAAAGCCACGATGGCGACACGAAGCAGTGATGCAGTCTGCGTAGCCGAGCTGTCGTTGTCCTTGAGGACGCCTCCGGTGTTGTGGACGCCAGTCTGTGCGTTGATGAACAGATACGGAATGAGAGTGACGACGGCCAGCATCAGTGGACCAAGAACCTCGGCAAAGAACACATTAGTAAAGTGCGCACGGGGCACATCGGCCGACAGCTTGCCGGACGGCTCGCCCACGAGCTTGCGCTTGTAACCAGTAAGTCGAGTCCGAGACAAGCGGCAGTAGGAGATCCAGGACGAGGCGTGCGAGACCGAGTTGCCACGAGAGAGCCAGCGCAGAAACTCGCGGTAGTCGATGAAGAAGTCGTTCCAGGCGAACTGATGAGGGTTGTACAGGAACGGCGCGATACACAAAGCCAGGAGCGACATCCAGAAGTAGACCAGCGCAGCCTGCCAGATCGTCAAGGTGGCGAAGAGCAGCATCAAAAGCATGCGAGATCCAAAGTAGATCGAAGGGCCGGCAAAACGAGAGAACAAGATGCCGAAAGGAATGCGAGCAGTCGCAAAGCCACGACCCGTACCGATATACCTGGCACCTCCGAACGACAAGTTGTTGGAGACCGAGTTCGCGTAGATCTGACAGACGAAGACTTCGAAGATGGGCGACAGGGAGCAGATCTGCTTGGCCAGACGGGTGGATGCACGCAAGACGCCACGCTCCGTAAGTTCCTGAACGACCAGGGGCACGAAGGCGAGGAAGATGACGAAGATAATGGAAATGACGCAACGCCAGACCCAGTTTGTGAGGGCGACGGTGTTGGCACATCCGGTTGGGTACAACGGGTCCGTGATGGGGACGTTGCTGTTGTATTCACACGCGATTGTTTCGTGCCTGAGCGAACCCAGGTTGATCAGGCAGATCATGAACAAGTGAACTGAAAGCATGATAAACATGTTCTGCACGTGGAAACCGGCGTGGGCGTAGTAGAACGAGAGGAAGCGATCGAGCGGGAGCTGTGTGCCGAGGTAATAGTACTCTCGCGAGAGCATCTGCTCACCCATACCGGTGCCGATCTTGGTGGTGAAGTTGAGAATGGATCCAAAACCCAAGTCACGACCTTTACCACACTGGAAGTATTCACAGTGCTTGATGCGGCCTCCTCGCAGGACTGCGTTCATACCAGCATAGATATCCTCGTTGAGATGCAGACCCTTTTGTGCCTTGGAGACACCACCTCGGGTGGTCATGAAGATGCCATTGAGGAAATCAGGGTGACCATAATGAAGCTTGCCGCCGATCTGTGCCAGCGTACGAGCGAAGAGGGTACCGAATGTCTGCTCCTTTCCAGCAGCCACGTCACCGAGAATACCGATGTTCTCCGAGAAAATGTATTCACGGGCACCGAGAATGGCGACAGGGGCAGGCGTGTTGCTCTTAACACCAGGAGTGTAGGGTGAGACGTTCTCGGTCTTCATCTCTTCGAATTCGGCAAGGACACTTCGGATCTTGAGACACTCCTCCAGGTAGTTGTCCTGGTTGGCGTCGATGAGTTGGATGTATTCGCCGCGGTAGAAGATGATGGAGTGGTTCTGGTTGTCGGACTTGCCGTCACCCAAGATGGGGTTGCCGGACAGCTGGATGCGGAACTTGGGCTTACGCATGCCGTTCTCCATCAGTTCGGAGTGGCCATCAATGAGGGCCGAGTACAGACGAGGCTCTTCGCCCTCGTTGGCAGGCGGCTCTTCATCCAGGTAGGCAATCTGCAGGTCGGGGTAGGCACGCAGGAGGAATTCGGCATTCTCCATCTCCTCCTTCTTGAACTTGGCGTAACGCTGCATGGAGACGCAGATCTTGAACTTGCGACGGGCCATGCGCTCCAGCTCCCGCTCCAGCTTGTCAGAGTTACCGCCAAACATCTGCACCACCTCGGGGTTCTCGACACGGTACAGCAGTTTGATCGCACGGCTGTAGTTCATGAATCCGGAGATCGTGCGGTACAGGGTCTGGAAGCGCAGGGAAGCCCAGATACGAGTTCGGAGTGTGTACTCGGGGGCAGACGACTTGAAACCGATGCAGTAGAAGGGGAGATCATCGATCTTGCTCTTGGCCGTGTCCTTCTCGGCCTTCTCCTCATCGCCGTTGTACTGCGCAGTTTCATCAGACAAGATCTTGGTGTCCTTGACGAAGCAGTCCCACTCGTGAGGGTGAAGCTGCTTGAGGTATTCCAGAAGCGTGACGCGGGAGTACGGCTCGTCCTCGCGAATGATTTCTCGGAGAGACAGCAAGATCTTCTCGCTGTAGTGGGGGATCAGGACAGTGAAGGTCGGCATGTTGTCGACCGGCAGCGGCTCAGGGATGGGCGTAGACAGGGACTGCGCAAAGAAGGAGATTCGGCGCTCCGCCTCGCTCTGGCTGGGGAAGAACTCCGTCTTGAAAGAGTGATCCTCTTGGGACACGAAGAAAGTGGGGGCGCGCAGCGTCCTCTTGCCCTCCTGCTCACTTGGCACTTGGTGATAGAGGAGCTTCTGCACGTGGTCGATGGCCAGGAGGTGCTCCCGATACATGGAGATGACGATAGCATTCCAGATCTGGGAGATGAGAACCTTGGGCTTGTACTTGATCTCCATGTCCGTAGTCGCCAGCACCTTGGAGTAGATGCGCTTGGGAAGGCGAGAGTAGATGTTCCTCCACGGCGTCCAGATGGAAGAACCGAGATAGAAAGACCGAGCGATGGAGACGACGGCGTTCAACAGGACATACCACAGGTACGTGTCCAGGAAGAAGAACACCAAGTCCGTCATGGCCATCAGCGCGAGAGTGATCACCGGCTGGTGCTTGCAGAGAACGGCGCCAATGTACTTGTCGCCCAGACAGCTGCTAGTGTCCATGATGTACAGGTAGCGTACCGGGTCACGGAAAGAGAGAGTCAGGAAGACATAAGACTCGCCAAACTTGCCACCGAAAATGACAGCCCAGAGACCATACGACATGGCCATGTCGTTGCCCTTGAGGTTGGGCCAGCTTGCGGTGAAAGTCTGACTGGCCACATAGCGCCGAGACTTCTTGCTCGCCAGGTAGCTGCCAAACAGCCCACCGAGAGGCATGATGGCGAAGAAGATGAAGGTGGCGATAGCGACGAAGAACTGCACGATACCGAGGACCAGCGCGATCGTGGTGTTTTGCTGGGCGTTGTATTCCGCTACTGTATCCTGTGGCAGGAAAACGTAGACGCCCGGCCCGACGTTGATGACAAAGACCAGAATCAAGAAGAGGAGACGCTTGGTGAGATGCTGAGCTCCAGCCCACCGCCTGGGAACGTAGGCCCATTCGGCGAGAGTGGCCAGGATCTGGATCATAGACGCGATACCACCACCGAAACCAGCAATGGCCCACTGGGCAGAAGCGGGGGGCTCCTGGTTGACCTGCTGTTCGTAGTTGGGAACAAGGAGCTCCGGTGCGTTGTGAGTGGTGAACATCCACCAGACGGTCAGATGGATGACCCAGATGCGGTTGAAGTTGACGAGCAGATGGAACCAAGAACGAGTCTCCTTGTACGTCTTGAAGAAGCACTTCTTCCAGGCCACATCCTTGAGCTTCAGATACCGCTCGGCGGGCGGCACGTCAACCAGCCTGGACTTGTCCTCCAGGACGATGCGCTCGATACCCTCGGGATACCAGAAGAGCTGGTTGCAATCATCGTAGCCGATGATCTTGTGATGGTCGCGCTCGCGGCGGACGTAGACACCGTTCAGGATTTCGTAGCCCTGATCTCTGCAGTACTGGTACAAGGGCGTGATGCAGTTGTTCAGGAAGGTGTACTCAGGTACAGGCTCCACCGAGTTCTGGCAGGCCGGCGAGTTCAGGTAGTCGTCGGCGCACTTGAAAACGAAGCAGAGACACTCGGGCATGAAGCGGACCTGGTTGGCCTCACCCCAGCACAGCAGGTAGAGACCCAGCTGCCGCACGCGGTCGTGCTGTGACATGCGGTTCATGCGTGTCTTCCAGCGGAATTCGGCAGCCTCGAGAGAGTTGTCGCCCTCGAGATCCTCAAGAGTCTGCTCCTCCTCGGCGCCCTTCTTCTTCTTGCTAGCCTTCTTCTTAGACTTGGATCCCTTCATATTGGCAAACCCAACAGCATCGTCGAGATCGAGATGGGCAGCAAAGTACCATTTTCGGTAGTTTGCATTGTCTCCGCCGATGTAGTCGGCGTGCAGCGAGAGCAGGGCCTGGTTCGGGGTCATGCGGGAAGCTCGGGAGTCGAGCAGCGTCATAAGGTGGTCGTACATGTTCCGCATGCTGTCCCTCTGGAAACCGAACTTGTTGGCGAGGTCGATGAAGATGTCCTCAATCTCCTCCTTGGAAAGAGGGATCTGAGCGTCGGATGTCCAGGCAGGGTAGGGCTCCCGAGAGCGCTGGCCGGCGGGAAGAACGTTGCCGTAGTCCATGGCGTAGTTGGGAGTGGAAGCGCCCGACGAGCGATTGCCGCCATATGAAATCTGAGAGGAGGGCGGGCGGTAGCCACGGCCACCCTGACCGTCTTGGTAGCCACTGTACCGCTCATCGCCCCGACCGTAGTAGTCCATATCGGCAGCGCGGGCCATGTCGGACCTCATGGTGAAGTCGCTGAAGGTCTCCGAATCATCCTCGGAGCCTCCACGACGCTGGCCGCCGGCGCCATAGCCACCCTGGTCGTAGCCCTGCTCGTAGTAGCCATCTTGGTAGTAACCGTCTTGCTGCTCATGGCCGCCTTCGTAGTAGCCACCGTCCTGGTGATAGGGGTTGTTGGCATCGGCATTGTAGTAGCCCCTGGAAAGAAGAAGACACCATGTTAGCACGCATGCAGGTAGATTCAAGGCGGTAACCACAAGAAACTTACGACTCGTCATAAAAGCCATCGTGACCATCTGCGTGAGCTCCTCCATGAGCATCGTAGCCGTTCTGGTCGTAGTACTGGCCCTGTTCGTTGTCGTAGTAGGAATCAGTGTTCCCCTGCTGATGATGGCCGTAGCCATCATCATATTCTTGATGGTTCGGATACCCCGACATGGTGGATTAAAAGGCTATTCCAGCACGTCCAGTCAGCGGATTGAACGTTTGAATCTATACAGGAGCAGCATTGACAGCTTTGAGGACGGGTGGGCGGTGATGGGTTGGTGGGTGCAAAGCCTTGCTTGTTGTTTGCAAGGCCAGCTAGGTGCAGTGAGGTGGGCGGGGGCCAGCCTGTAGCGCGACGCTGGCACGGCAAGAAAACCACGCGAGGGAGGGAAAGTGGGAAGAAGCAGGTTTGGCGGGCCAGTCGAGGCAGAAATTCCAGATCGGGATTGGGGTGTTGCTGGGACGAGGAAGCTAGAACTGAGAGTGACTTACCAATCAGAAGACTCATGTGGTGTTTCGAAGATGAAATCCAGTAGCAGCGAGAAGATTCAATCAATCGGCCAATCGATCCAAGTAGAAAAGCTTGGTGGTCGAATGGCGTGGGATTAAGAAAGAAAAATCAAGTAAAAGGTTCAGTGAAACAAAGACGCGCCGACAAAAAAGGTGTTGTTTTCGCTATGCAAGGTGGTCGAAACCCAACTGCAAGTGGATAAGTCGGTAGGCGAGAGAAAAAAAAGGAGTGAGCGGGTGCAATCCCAAATTACGAAATCGAAGGTACCAAGCGAGAGCAGGATTGAACCTGCGATGCAAGGCGTGTCGTGTAGGAGAGAAGAAGAAAAAAAGGAAGAGAGGCAGTGGTGCCCGTCAAACCCCAAATTGAAGCTGCGAATTGTAAATAAGAACAGCCTAAAAAAAGAGCTGCCGGATTGCGACAGCCACTTTTCTCGAGTGTCTGCTCCTGCTTTTTGCCGTCCTCGTCCCTCTCAATGATGAAAGGAGGCGTCGATTAGGTGATGTTGTTGTTGTTGTTGTAGGGGTTTGGCTGGTTTGTATTCCTGGTCTCTCCAGGTTCTTGACCTTTCCTCTGTCTCTTCTCCCGCAGACAAAGTCGTCCCTCGAATACGGCGCGCGTTCTGTCTATCGAGTAGTCGAAGTCTGTCCTGCCTGTGGTCTGGTTAGTCTTCGGGGGCCAGGACGGCAGGAGAGCCTGGGGCTCCTGGCGAGGTATGGTAGTTGCTGACCTGGTGACAATGAAATGGCCTGGACCCGAAGACCTGCTGTCGACACCAAAGTCCCCCCCCCTCGCGATGATTGATGGCAGCGAACGGCAAGTCGGTGCGCCTTCTAGCACTGCCGACAGGGAAAATGGGGGAAAACAAGGTACCTGAGAGCACGGCAAAGGTGTCGAAGTCTAGAAGGGAAGAAGAAGAGAGGGAGCGAATGTGTGGGTGAAGAGTAGGAATAGATAGAAGGGGGTGGGAGAAGAAAAAAAGGGGAGGTTAGTCTCGAGAGGGTCACAGAAAATCAGGAAACAAGTTGGATGGCCGGTTTAGATTTGTCGCTCATGCAGCAGCAGCCCAACGGATCCCATCCGTGCCACTCAGACCCGGCAAGGTAGGCGTTAGTGGCAGCGTTACCAAGCCTGTCGGTGGTTGCATGGGTCGTTGGGGGGAGGGCGAGATTCAATCACAAGGACAACGCGGAAGGAAAGAAAGGGGCCAGGGGAAAAGGAGGCTGCAGATGCCAGGGGTGGGCCAGGTCGATGTGCGCGATTCGTACACTGTGTGTACATAGTACGCGTCACAGTACGTTCGGCGCAACGGCCAATCGATGTCTCCTGCCACCCACCCCCCTTCTCGAGGTGTGTTCAGTTACGGCGTTGCAATGCACATCTGCAATCTGCTATGTAGGATGGTGGCAATTAAACTTTCTGTCCGTGTTCCTGTGACATTGAGCTGCTCAGCTGGCATCTCGACATCCCTCTAGAGCCATCAAGATTCGAACGTGTTGACACGGCTGGGATCCAATTTCAAAGCGCAGAACCCCATCCTGCCGCTGTCACAAGGATACTCATGCCTCTTCTTCAGGACTCCAACAATCTTCAAATCCATGAGGGTGTGAGGGAACATGGTGCTGTTGAATCAGGACCTTTGCTGGGAGCACCCCTGAGGATGCTGCGGATAGAGGCGATCAATCAACCCCTTGGATGTCCGAGATGAGCAAGGAGCGACATGGTAACGAGCGCTCGCGGGGCAGAGATAGGTGAGTTCCAAGGTGGCGGTGCTCCTCCTCCCCCTGGCCTGGCCCCTGCGACTAACCCTGCCAGGCCTGCCTACTGTGCTGTACCTACCCTAGTGTGCCATCTTATCGCCGTAGCACCAGCATCAGGGCACTGTACCAGCACGTTTCGCGACCGTGATATATACTATATGTAGTACAGATGCGGTGCTGTTATGTCCTAGGTGCCCTCATCTGAGCTCACATGTCGCCATCAAATGAGCCACAATGTGTTCTCTTTTGTGTGCTGTGAAACCTTGCGATCACCTGCAAAGCTTGCGCCTCATCAGCTTGCCAGGGGTATACACGATAAGAAATCTTACGATTTTCTTGATAGTGAAGCGCCTGGCAAGCCCAGGCAAGTAAGTCTGCAGAGGCTGCTGCGATCGGGATCAGAGAAGAGAAGAAAAAAGAGCAGTGCCGCGTACTATGGTGATGCATGTAAAGATTCGGGTCATGATCTTCAGGCGTTCGAAGGCACCCTTGTTGCGTAATTCCGCGGCAGAGACGCGGTAGCGAGTAAGGCGACTTTTGGCAGATCGACGAAGCCGAAAAGGCTTGATGATCCGTCCCGCCATATTGGGCCAGGCGTGGAGACAGGTTACGAGGCGCCCGTACCGTACCGACGAAAATCTCGACTTTTTTCTTCTCTTCTTTCTTCTTCTTGCTCACTCGATCGACTCAGGTCCATCCTTTCTATTCTTCTTCTTTCTTTCTTCTCACGTTTTCCCCCTTCAGGTGGAAACGGCAGAATCGTCGTCGGCGGCGCTGGTGTTGAGCTAAGATGCTCGGCTCGGCGGTTTACGGCAGCAGCCTATAACGATCTACGTAGTACTAAAAATCCTCAACACCGGCGTTGGCCTCAACCAGAAAAATAAGAAATAAAGAATATATAATAAAAAGAAAAGATACAGGATCATCCATCCGCCGCCGCTGACACCACACACACGCGCCATTTCGGCGAACGATCACATTGGTGTCAATCAAGCCTCGAGCCCCGATGGGAAAGAGGCATGGCAATCCGCAGCATCGGTCTGCCGATCGACAGGTTGACGGGCGGCGGCAGGTCAGTTATCGCCTTTGAAAGATCCCCATGCTTGTCTTCGACTGGTGAATAAGTGGCTCCGTGGGTGGTTGATGATCGATCAAGCCACGAGCTGATGATACATTCTCCACCTCGTTCCCCCCTCCCCCCGACGAGCTTTTTACGCTTTTTCGTGGTTGCTACACCACTAGGCCTCCCCACCGCTTCCCGATTATGGGCGAGGGAGCTACGCACAAAGCAGGCAACAGAAGTCGTAAAACTGTGGCGGCACAAAAGCCCTCGTGGCCAGACACTTACTTCTGCCTCTTTCGGCACTGTGGGCGTCGACGACGCTCCTTGTGCAGTAGGGCGCAGAGCGGAACGGCGCTGCAGTACAGTACAGCCCTCTATCGTCTCAAATCTCCCTCTGGGCACGACGTCATCGAAAGGTTGGACACACCAAGTTCTGGTAGGGAAGTGAAGAAGCAAGGCTCCTTAAAGACGTCCTACTATGTACAGGGAATACACATGGTCCTACGAGGGCACAGCGGTACGATCAAGCAAACTGCAGTCAGTTGCCAGCTTGTCTGCACTGGAGATCCTCGAATGCCCAATAGAGCACACATACGCACATACACACACATATTGACAGATCAACATCGTATTCAGAATGACGGACCTCGTGCAGAAGCGTTCCGGCGTTCGATACGAAACGGCGTGAATCTGGATGGGATCTTCCGGTGGGGGGGGAGGGAGAGAGCGAAAAGAATAGGACAGTAATGGTCTGCCGCATACTGTACTCTCTAGTATCAGCTTATCAAGCCTCTCTGCAAAGTTTGTGACAAGGCCTGCAGGCATGCTTGGGAATTGCGGCGGGGCCGGTGTTAAGCAGCTACATACATGGTAGTATCCGTCGCACACCTTTCTACGCCCCCCCCTTGTCCAGATCCGCATGCTATTTTTGACCGGCCCTTCCGTTGGCTCGTGCTGCAGATGGTTCCATAATAAATAAATCCTGCTTTCCTTTTTGCCTGCATATCTGCATTCCGCATTTGCCTTCCATTCCAGCCTAGCCCTTAGCCTGGACTATCCTTGGAAGACCGCCGCGCGGCGCCCCTCTCCCCTGCCACCGTCACTGGCGTGGTGTTTGCTCAGTGACTAAGTAAGTAAGTACTTTGCTAAGGGGGGGAGGTTGGAGCCTTCCATATCATTAGCACTGTGTTCTACATGCTAATTCCCGGCGCTCCCGTCCCTCCCCCTTTTTTTTTTTTTTTTTTTTTTTGTTCGAGCTGGGCTGACGCCAAGGCAGGACGGCTCTGAAGTCGCCGTAAGCACCTCTTTAACCCTCTCTCTGCAACGGCCTCCCGTGTCGCACGAATTGATTGGATTTACGAGGGGAAGCGGGACCAGGGGGAAAAATAAAGGCAAAGGCAATCAATCAGTAGGAGAAGGCGAAAAGTAATCTCGAGGTCACCCAGGGATGGGTGCAACTACTAGTACCCAAGTACCATCAAGTAGCAGCCAAGTAGTAATGCACCACAGTCCTCCCTCCCCCCTCCCCCCTTCCCCGTACAGTAGAAGGAAGAAAGGAATTTGGGGCAAGGAAAGAAGAAAAAATTCCAAAAAAGATCCAAGACTTTTGGCGCGCAAGATTGGTATGTAAGCCACCGCGTGTCTCTGTTTCGCTGTTTGGGTATGGCGTGATGACCTAAACACCATTGGCGCATAGCGAGAAAAATCAAAAAGAAAAGAAAAAAAAATAAGAATAAGAGAGAAGAGGGAAGAGAGGTCTTCGTCTCGACGATGATCTGTTTCGGATCTCACATAGCACCAACCCCAAACAGAGGCCATGTTGTGAGACATGATGCATCCGTAGACGCGAGTTTCGCCGCAGGGCATTGACTTAATCTGCGGCCCTCAACCTCGCCGAGTTAAGGTTGTATAGCAAACCCGCTGTTGATTCGGAGCCATGGTCCGGTTTCATCACCCTAGTGAGGTCCATATTGCGGCGGTCTGAGTTGAGACGCTGGTGGACGCTGGCCATACTAACGGACGTAACCAGTAGGGATCTGGTCTTGCACCACTTTCCGTTGCGAATGGTCTCTGTACTATGAGCACATGGTTACAGTACGAGCGGGTGCACGGACCAGTCCTATCTTCCGATCGTTTCCCCAGCAACAGGCCTCTTTATTGACTTTTGACATTCGCGACTAGAAAGGCCTCTCGCAACTTTTTTTCTTTCTTTCGTTGCCGGGTCTACAGACAGTGACGACGATCCAAAATATCCTTAAGAGATCAATATCATTCCTCGGCGCCCCGTCTTTTCCACCTACATCCTTTGTTCCCAGCATAGCTATGGCTAGAGGCCGCCGCATCGTCTGGGGCTCAAGCGACGATGACGAGTCTGCGGACCTGAAGGATGTCCAAGCGTTGAGAGCAAAGGCATCTCACAACAAGGCTGTCGGGACTCCAGTGGCACAGGCGGATCGGCCAGCCCCTCGGAGCACGGTCAGGAGGAGGAAGCTTGGGGTCGTCAGCGACAATGCGCTGCTCCGTCCGCTGAACGGCGCGTGTTTAGCACAAACACCGAGCAAGAAAGATGCACCCCGCGGGAAGGGGAAGTCGCTGACACCTCAGAAGATCGAGCTGCAGGCCAGGAGCTCAAAACCACCAGCTTTACCTGCAGGGCCCAGTGATCTATCCGAGGCAGAATCAGTCCAGGAGCAAACCATCATCGAAGGATTTTCAGAGCAGGAGGATGACGATGACGACGATGAATCAGACTTTGAGGCTAGCCAAAGCTCAGATCCTGAGGATGATAGTTTTGATCTGGATGACATCCTCGAACGCCGTACATCCAAGCCTCAGCCCACACGACACATTGCCAACAAGAGGGAGGTACCTAGAAACAGGAAGCGCAGTCCCAGTCCGAGCTCACAGCTGCTGGCCGAGGCTCTCGAGGCGGAGAAACGGATTATTGGGGCAGGTGGCACAAGGAACGGAAGAGATGGTGAGGGCAAGAGGAAGCCCCTGTTGAAGAAAGAGAGTTCACAGCAATCTTCCTCTTCAGTTGATCGTGGAGACCGGCTGTCTGAATCTCGCTTGTGAGTCATCAGCAACTCTGTGAGCGCCCCTACATACACCATGCTAACCTTATGCTCCTTAGTCACGGGCTTGAACCACCAAGATCTCAAAGCCCCACGGACGATACAGACCGACCCGTAACACCGACATCCTCACCTCCTCGATGGAAACCCAAGGGCCTTGTCTCCCCCACCAAGAAGATCCCTCGCATTCCTGCCACACCCCACCACCCACAGATGGACACATTTTGGGACCAGGGATTCATTGACGACTGGAACGAAGAGCACTCTCCCAAGAAGCAGCTCTTCCCCGACCCGAACACCAACAGCAAGAGCCCCTCCAAGCGAGTCAACAGCCCCACCAAGAGAGCCCAGCCGAGCCAGACAACCGTACAGAGAGCCGCCAAGAAGGCTTTCTCCGAGTCCAAGCAGGAAGTGGCCAGCAGCTTCCTCCAGGAGCTTGACGAGCGCATCACCAAGGGACGGATCTCCGAGCTCTCCGCCTCGACGGGCGGCGTCCGCATCGAGTGGGCTAACAAGCTCAACACGACGGCCGGGCGCGCCAACTGGAGGCGCGAGACGGCCAGGAAGAAGGGCAAGGACGGCGAGATCATCTCGGAAGAGCACAAGCACCACGCCTCCATCGAGCTGTCGACCAAGGTCATCGACGACTCCCACCGCCTCCTGAACGTCATCGCGCACGAGTTCTGCCACCTGGCCAATTTCATGATCTCGGGCGTCACCAAGAACCCGCACGGGCGGGAGTTCAAGGGCTGGGCGGCCAAGGTCACGAGGGAGTTCGGGGACCGGGGCATCGAGGTTACTACGAAGCACAGCTACGACATCGACTTCAAGTATGTGTGGGAGTGCACCGAGTGCGGGTCCGAGTTCAAGCGCCACTCCAAGAGCATCAACACCGAGCGGCACCGGTGCGGGTCTTGCAAGGGCGAGCTGAAGCAGACGAAGCCGGTGCCGCGGGCGCGGCCGGGCAAAGAGAGCGAGTACCAGCGCTTCATGAAGGAGCAGATGAGGATCATCAAGGAGGAGAACCCGCGAAGCCCACAGAAGGAGATCATGAAGATGGTGGCCAGCCGGTGGAGCCAGCAGGAGAAGGCAAAGGGTAACAACAATAAGGCTGGGAATGACGACGGCGACGACGGGTCCAGCTTCTCCTCGTTGTCGTCGCAGACCGGTGGTGCTAAGAACAAGGTCGAGGGCGTGACCAAGTCACTGGACCAGCTGACCATAGTTGACTTGACTTGAGAGGGAGAAAGATTCCTATCTACATCACGACACCCCCTGTGTATAGAAGTGTTGTCGAAAGCTGGGACACAAAAGGCTCGGACATTTTGTCATGCTCGTATTGTTTGTTCATCAACCATTCCATGAAGCTATTTGTTCAACCGTGTTGCCCGATGTACTTTGGGCATTTACGGTGTACATAATTGTCCCTAGACAACCAGGACCAAGCAGAGATGACACATGTATACCGGAGGAATCGCAACCCAATGTTCCACATGTCCATGATATTCGTCACTATCAAAACCCAACCCGGCACATACATACATACATACATACATACATACATACATACATACATACATACATACATATATATATATATATATATATATATATATATAGCCAACGCAGACAGGGTAAGGGGGTATCATCATTCATCACTGGCTTCCTTGCCTTGTTTTCCCGCGCCCTTTTCTTTTTCTCTTTCTCTCTTTTTCTCTCTCTCTCTCTCTTAATCATCTGCCTCTCAGATCTCGGTAAACAGGCCCCAGTCCTTCACCTTGAACGTCTTCCAGATCTCCGCGGAATGCTCGACCGCGTCGCCGATGAGCTTGCCCTGTTTCCCCAGCTCCAGGTCGACGTCGTCCTCGTCGTACTCGCCCTTGATGTGCGGGACGTTGATGGTGATGAGGATATCGGTGGACTCCTTCTCGAGGCGGACCAGGGTCAGGATGATGGCCGTGAAGTCGGGCGCCGCGCCGGAGGGCTTGGACGGGTCGGCCTGGGGTGTCTGCGTCGCGATGAGGGTGTAGGAGGGAATCTTGGTACTGCAAGGAGGGACGAGAAGAGAAAAGAACACACAGCAGGGTCAGCACAGCCATCAAAGATACGAATCATCTTGAAGGGGGTTGTGTAGAGAGAGAGAGAGAGAGAGAGAAGGGACATACTCGAGCTTGCTAAACACCGTCTCGGTGGAGTTCCACACCTTGACCGTGTCGACGTCCGAACCGACCAGCTCCTCCAGGTGCGTGGTCAGGGCGGCGCCGTCGATCTCGTCGGAGCTGCCGGGCCCGCCCACCCGCTCCGTGATGTCGAAGATGATGCTCGTGAAGCCGTCCTTGTCGATGAAGACCTCTTGGTTGTCGGGCACCTGACGCAGCTTGCTCACGTCTGCGAAGCTGGCAGGCAGGTCGCTCTCGATCGCGCCGCCGAAGAGAGGGGTGGGCTTATACCGGTGGGACATGTTGAGCCTGTCTGTGGGAGGTTATGGTCGATAACGGGCGTCGTCTCGGGGTGGATGGATGTGTCTCGAGTGATTCAGTCGGTCGGCCGGTCGCTTGTTGCGCGAGGGGGAAGACAAGTTCGTATGTCTTTGAGTTTAAAGAAAAAAAGTAAACTACTGACAGCACTTGCAATGCTGCCTATCTGCCGTTGGGTATGAGGAAGAGGAGGATGCGTTTCAAGGAGACTCAGGCGTCAACGCAAATGTGGTTTGATAGAAGGGTAACTTTTAGGCTGCGAGGCTGCCTCACAGCCCCTCTAACTGTGGCGGGGCGGGGGATGATGTAATTCGGTCGAGATGGCACAGTGACCTACCTCCCCGTCTTGGCTAGGCGAGACTCGACAAGGGACATCAGCCTGCCAGAGAAGAAGGGGGAGAAAATAAATCAACAACAAAACACACACAAGGTATGTATGATTAATTTTTTGCATAAAATGAATCATAGGGCTATGAGTGATCTGGATATGGGCTGCAAAAAAAGTGCAAAATGTAAATCGAATCTGGGTGCTCCAGACGAGAGAAGATTCCAAAGATTGTAAGGTAATGCAGTATTTTCGGTCAACCCACGGTCACATCTGGTAAAAGGCAAGAGGTGAGTTCGGTAGGAGATCCGACTGCAACTCGGAGAGCTTTAGCTGGCCTTATATAGCCATCAAATCTAGATGAAAACTAAAAACCCCGAACCCCCGCTTGCGAGCACCCTCATCACGAGCTGTGGTCGGCGATATATTACGGTCTCTACGACTTGATTTAGAGTTCATTTTCCTTCACAACAAAATAGCAATCTCGAATTTCAAAACAACACACCTTTTCTCGTTTTGCGACTCGTAGTGATGAGCAGAATGGCGTCTTGTATTTTCTGCAAGATCATTAAGGGTGTGTGCCGCATATTTGGTCCCCCCCCCCTTCCTCCCCTCCTCCTCTGAGCCCCTAGCAGTCAAGCTCCCCCCCCCCCCGGGTTTCGGCGCCATCCACAAGTCGCCGCATTGAGAGGAGAGGAGGACCTTGGTGGCAGGGCAGCTGTTTCGCTGCCTGTTGGCTCTCGCTGATACATGTTCCTTTTAGGCGACATCCCCTCCTTCAAGCTCTTCGAGAGCGACAAGACGCTCGCCTTTCTGGACATTAACCCCTTGAGCAAGGGCCACGCTGTATGGCACACACAGCCCTTCTTCACCTATTGCTGCTGCGAGACGTGCGCTCACTGATACTCTTCTGACTACATACAGCTCGTCATCCCAAAGCACCACGGCGAGAAGCTGACGGACATCCCCGATGACAGCCTGACTGAGCTCCTGGTGCGTCTGCTGCTGCTCCAATCTACTTGGAAGTTCAAGAAAGATGCTGTTCCTGCGTTGGGATGCCTCTGGCTAACAGTCAGAGTAGCCTGTCGCAAAAAAGATCGCCATCGCCTCTGGCGCCGTGAATTTCAATATTCTGCAGAACAACGGCCGCATCGCCCACCAGGAAGTTGACCATGTGAGTTGCACCACCCATCCGACACACATAATATCCTACTCAAGCCTGCCTGCAATGGTGCTCACTCGGCTGATGCGCTTTTTCAATTTTCTGCTCATAGGTTCACGTTCATATGGTAAGATTACAAGCCCCTGCCCTCCCCTTTCTGCCCTCTTCCTCTCTTTCGAGGTGATGGTTTTGCTTTTTTTTCTTTCTTTTTTCCCCCCCTCAGTAAAATTTAATGAGTGCAGGCTGATGGATGATGATTCACTTCATTAGATTCCCAAGCCGAACGAGACGGAGGGACTGGGTGTTGGCTGGCCGCAGCAGAAGCTGGAGATGGACGAGCTCAAGGCCCTGGCCGAGCAGATCAAGAGCAAGATGTGAAAAGGGCCCTTTGGTTTTTTAGAGTGTGTGGCATAATTCAACAATTATGCCTTCATTTATCTCACCCCTATAAAAGACAATCGACATATGAAAAGAGAGAAAAAAAAGTATTGCGTCTCGATGGTGATATCTGCCTGATTGTTGCGAGGAAACGAACCCCGTCTTTGAAACTTTTTTACGCGCGCCCAATATATACCTTCTATCATGAAAAATATATATATATATGAAAGTGTATGATCGCATTTCTCTCTCTCTCTCTCTCCCACCCTTTAGTCCACATCGTCCGCACTCGTCACAGCATCGCCGTTCGCGCCCGCCTGTACCGCCACGTCGGTCTTCTCGGTCGCGGGATATGGCTCTACCTTTTCTCCCTGTATCCATCCCGTCCTGTCATAGTATGACCTCGCGCGCAGATACGGGTCTAGTGCCCAGTAGTCCGCCCTCAGCTTCGCCGCGATACTTTCCCTCTGTGCCTTGATCCCTGCAGCGTCAGGCGTCTTGATCCACGCCAGCGTCGCCTCCTCATAGTCCTTGTACAACTGCTCGCGGGCAGCCAGCATGCCGTCGCGGGTGTCCGTATCGTTCATCTTGTCGTTCTCTCCAGGCACGGGCTCGACGTATTTATAATCCCAGTCCTCTTCGCCATCGAGCTCCTTAAGCACGCGGCTGGGCGCGATGAACTCCTCCAGGTCTTTGAGGTTGTTGGTGAAGTGTACCTTGCTGGCGACGACGGGATCGAGCCAGCTGCGGATGAGCTTCCATATGCCTGCCGTGAGTTTTAGTGAACTGCTCGTCTTGTCTGTGGCGAGGTACCAAACGCGTAGTGGCAGCTACGCTCCGGGCGGGCAAGCAGGCGGGGAGGCTTACCTTGGAAGAGCCAAGGTGCTTTGTGGACAAGGACTGAGCCTAATGATTCCGGATAGTTTGCCTCAAAGCACTTGATCATGAATTTGACCGGTGTGTAGTCCTAGATATGTGTGTGTCAGTCACGCGCTGCTTATCAGTCTGGTTGATGATAATGATGGCGCCAAAGCCTGTGAACTCACCATGTTGGCCATAGAGAAGCCAGTCATATCAAACATGATGGTCGCTGTGTCCACCGGCGGCCGCAGGACCATGCGTGCGGTCTCGATGAGGTAGACAGTGTATCTCTCCAGCGACTCCTCACATTGCTCGCCCTGGTGGTGCAGCCGTACCCTCACGACGCAGATGGGCCTCCCCTTGTCGTCAAGACCGTGGAGGAAGCTCTTGCCCATGCGGATCTGCGCCATAAAGTCCTCACCCAGCTGCTTCTCCTTGGGGTCGGTAGACTTTGACAGGTCGGCCATCCCGGCGTCGCCCTTCTTCATGATGTCGTCGTCGACGTGCATGTCGTTGGCCCGCCAGTTCATCGTGGAGACCAGCATGACGAGGGCCTTCTCGACGTCCCATTTTCTTGCCCGCAGGAAGCGCAGGGCCAGCGCATCAGGGTGGTCGTGCTTGATCATGCTCCAGATGGTGGCGCGGATGCTCTCGGGCGAGGAGCTGGCCAGGGTGTCGAGGAACTGCTTGTTCTGACCATACTTGTCCTCCGCGTCGTCCTCCTTCACAGAGGAGCTCACCCCGCTGGCCGTAGAGGCCGAGTCCGAGTCGCCGCTCTTATCCTTGTGACCCTTCCTAGAGAACAAGGTTATCCTCCTCTTCTTGCCCTTCTCCTTAGGATTGGACTTGTCGCCCGCCACGGGGGCGGCGGCGGCGGAGGAGACGGGCGCTGGCTCGTCCTGTTCACCCACTGCGCACACCTTGAAGATGGCGGCCCACAGCTCGCGCAGCTTCTCTTCCTGCTCGGGGGTTAAGTTCCCCACGCGCCCTGGCTGCGCCTCAGTCTTGATATCGGCCATCTCGTCGTATTCGCCGTAGTCAAATTCAACCCCGTCGTCGATTGCACCGGGTCGGAGCGCGGCGTAGGCGGCGGCGGCGGCTGAAAGCGCAGCGAGTACAAGGAGCAGAGAGGACGCGCCGGCCTGAAGGGGCTCTCCGAGAGGATCCCTCGGTCTTGAAGCCGAAGATGAATGTAGCGCAAGGTGTCTCTGACCAGTCACTGGTGAGACCAAGGGACCAAGCGGCCGGTAGGTGGTGGTGATCCGGCGACAGGGATTTCTCGCAGTAGCAGCAGGTCTGTGTGCTCGAGGCGCAAGGAGGGAACGACTATAGCGAAGGTGGAGGAAAGTCGCCGGCGTGTGACGGGAGTGTCGCATGGGCGACGCTGAACAAAGGGATGAAAAGTTGAGACAGGTGTGCGAGACGTAGGAGTTGTAGGAGGGAGAGGATCAGAGAGGATCTACTGGTCGTCTAGCAGCAGAATCAGAGAGGGAGGGAGGGAGAGAGAGAGTACGTCAGCATCAGGTCGGCTCGGCTCCGAAGTTGCAACAGCAATTGGGGCAGTCAAAGGGAGGCCACAGGCGCAATGCAGGCTCTACCACTTCAGGTTCATACCATAGTATAGGAGCATCATGTATCATGAATGAGCACGACGGAACAGGTTTGCGACCAGTGGTCCCAAGAGCTCCAAGGGCCCTGGGCCGGGGGATCCGGAGATTGAATCTGGGGCCCAAGGTGACGATCAGATCGTAGTCTCTTTCTACTACCGCAAATTTAGGCCGGAGAGCTGAATAAAACCGGCCAATAAGCCAAACAGGCTAGACAAGGAAATGTCCAGGTGAGATGTGACACTTTTGTAGTAGGAATGGGATCAACGTCGTGTGGGCTTTTGCTTGGGAAGAAAATCTGTTGCTCAAATGACAACCAGTTCAGTTGCGGAGTTTCGAGTCGCAATTTGGCGGGGTTCCCAGCTGCAAGGGGCCCCCAAAATGCACGCACGCGACAGCTTAGCACAGCATCTGAAAGCCTAAATACTGGGTTGAGTCCCAACAGATTGCGTCACTGTGAATGTGCTATGGTATCTACTGTGGTACAAGGTACATTTATAATCAGTGCTTGGTATTTAAGGAGTAAAAAAAAACCAAAAAAACCACTAGAACTGCGAAATGATATGGATGAGTCTACATATATTATAAGTGACTTACGTAAAGCGGTTCCTACGAATCACAATCCTCAATTTACTGTCCTTTAATCCTCCAGGATCTTTTCGGGGTTTGGGCCTTTTTTTTTTTTTTTTTGGACTGTGGCACGTGCTATCGAGAAAAGAAAACACATCAGGGCCTGGTTCGTCAATCAACCGCCTGTGTCCCTTTGCCCCTCAGTGGGACTTAGACGCGTTCTCCACCTAGCTTGGCGCGTTTGTCACCTAAGACGCTCTCCTCTAGAGCCCCCCCAAAACAAACCCCCCATACAAACCATCCTCCAAAATCCACAAATCGCCAGCACACCAGAGACCGTCCATACAGAGAAGGAAGAAGGGAAAGAAGAGAAAAAAAGGAAGAAGGGAAAGAAGAGAAAAAAAGGAAAAAGGAAAAAGGAAAAAGAAAAGAACGAAGGACAAGGGAAAAAACCACATACATCATGTCTCAAGAACGAAAGCGTTCAACATCGCGTACGAGGGTCTCGCGCCCAACCACACCCCTCAGGCCATCCTCTCGGTCCTCCTTCAGGGAATCTGCCAGGGCCAGCTCAGACGCCCCCTTCCCGCTCAACGCCTTCGAGCCCCAGTTCGGCGAGCTCTCTGATGCCATGGCTGACCTCGAGGCAAACCTCATGCACTTCCAGCTGATGCATGAGAGCCTGGCCCGCTTCAGCGAGAGCTTTGCCAGCTTCCTCTACGGCCTCAACATGAACGCCTTCTGTGTTGACTTTCCAGAGGTACCGAGCGTCTCCTCCATCATCACTGCTGCTCTCACACATCCTTTCTGACGCATGTTGCTAGGGCCCTATACCCGAGTCGTTCCGGAGGGCGAGGCAGAAGGAGGAGCAGGATGCCGTCCAGGTTCCTGATAACAAGTCCACAGGCGAGCTTGAGGGAGAGACGACTTTCATGTAAGCGTGGTCTGCCGTTGCCAGTCTTGGCCTACGATCTCGGTCCCTCACTGACCCCCCCCCCTTTTTTTTGCCCAGGACTACCGATACCTCCTTCGTCGAGAACCCCTCATCCATGAGACCACCAGCATCCAGGTTCCAGACTCCAGCCCCCAAGTCAAAAACCTCTCGGGTGCCTGCGCTATCTACTCGCGGTGGGACGCAGGCTCGGGGTGGTCGCGGCGGTGCTGGTGGCACTCGTGGCACGCGGTCTAGTGGACTCGTACGCCCGAGGGCCCGCGGCATCAGATGAAGGAGCTGCCGAGTTACAGGTACAATGGAAAAAAAGAAAAGAAAGAAAGAAAGAACAAGGAAATTCTCTGCGCACTTGCTACGTCTCGAAGCTGTTCCTGGCGTCTGCGAGGCTAGGAATCCATATCTCGGCCTTTTACAAAGCTACATGCTGTAGACGCCCAGACACCAGCCGAAGAGAGGGATGTCCGCTTACTATGGCTATGGAATTTACGAGATGGAGGACGCCGCCGACCTGTCCGTGTACGAGCAGCTTTAAGGACAGCAGAGTCCGCCGCTGCCGAGTCGGGAAAGAACAGCGCTATGTGTGATGCGGCGCTTCTGCAACGCAATCCATGAATATAATAGTCGAGTCTCGAGTACGAAGTCATTTCCGAACTCATAATCTGCATACTTTCTCTGTGTGTCGGCGCTTTGTCCTGTCTGCTTCGTCGTTTATATCCAATTGCATTGCCTTACAGTATGAGTCTATACATGAAGGTCTTTCGGAACCTGCGCTACTGTACAAAAATTTGAATAAGAAGCGGACGATCGATGAGTTGCAGAGTTCAAAATGATGCAAGTGGTCGACGCTGTCTGTGTCAGTAGTACCCCGCCCAGCTCGGTAGGACCAGGACCAGGAACCCGGGTTCCACTTTATGTCAACCTCCCTTTCCAGCCAGCCCTTCCGAGAACCAACCATTCAGCTCTCTTTCAATCGTACGACAAGCAGAGAAAGGAAAGAGAGAGTGTGTGAGAAAGTCAGCACGCAAACAAACAATGTCAACCCGCCGCTTCATCCAATACGTCGCCGGATCCAAGAATAAGCTCCCCACCGTGTATCTCCAGTGCCGCGTCAAGCCCGGCGCCAGTAAGGTTCGCGAGGGTGTGGCGGCCCTCACCGACGATGCCGTCGAGCTCTGTGTCGCTGCTGCTGCCAGGGAAGGGGAGGCCAACAAGGCTGTTCTGGCCGTGCTGAGCGAGGTGAGTCTGGGCACATAGATACGATACACGCCTAAATTTTTTTTTTTTTGGGCCATCCGTCACGGTGCAGACGCGACGGTTCGATCGCTGAAAGGCTACCCCGGGAGGTTTGGTACTTACTGACTAGCTGGGAGAGCAGGTGCTAGACGTACCAAAGTCTGATCTCCAAATCACTCGTGGTATGAAATCTAGGGACAAGACTGTTGCTGTTGGGGGCAAGGCGGTCCAGCAAGGTGAAGAGGAGTGCCTGGAGAAGCTGCTGAAGAGGCTCAGTGAGGCCGTCGATGAGGATGCTGGGTGAGAGTTTTGGACTCTGCTGTTCGTGTGCTCAACATTAAGTCCGGCACGGGGTTGGGTCTGCCTGCAAGGGATTCTTCTCTCATTCAACAACCTCACCGGCCAGAGGGGAACAGTGAGAGAGGCCTTTGAGACACACGCTGAGGACCTCGTCTCTAGGTCTCGAGGGCAGAATCTAAATCGAATGGTAAAAGCACTCATGCCTCGTCAGACCGCCATCAATAGTTGATCTCTCAGCTGCGATCGAGCCGTGATGGCAGGGGTCATAAACCATTGGAGAGCTACCGTGAGGCATCCCTTACGTCGGTGCTGATTCGAATCCCGTATTGGCTTGTCACCAAAGGGTGGACTTCGTATGTGTTCCTACCTTGTCGTGGGCCTCTGTACCAGAATCGAAATGGGCTACACAGGTTGACAGGGCGCCAAGCAAGCGTACTTTGAATCGAAGTATACATTTGGGCAGAACACAATCCGACTGCAACGACCAATCCTATACGCAGGCTGATGCTATAACCTAACAAGATGTCTGAATGGTCTCATGAAAGTTTGCTGACACTTTGGGGATATGCATTTTCTTAGATCTGGAGATAAATTGCAGTATACTCACGCGAGATAATAAGCAGATTTCACGCCGGGAGGCTGCAGACGGGCGTTCAAGCATTCCAGTCCAGCGATGTAGGAGGCCCAAGAACCTTCTCTGCCATAGAATCGTTCGTTCCCGTTCCGTCACTCTCGATGTGGGTAGATCTAAAGATATCACCGTCAGCTGGAGACACAACCAAGATATTTCTTTCAAAAGACTGCGACTTACTTGACCTTCCCGTCCTCCGTCACGAGGGCGTACCGCTGGCTCCGCACGTTCCCGAAGATCTTGGTGGCATCAAAGTCGAGTTCCAGCGCCTTGGTGAACTCGGCGGCCGGGTCGGCAAGGAAGCGGAGCTGGTGAATGAGGCATTCTTTAGCTGCTGCTTGAAAGAGGAAAAGGGGGAAATCGTCCCGGCAGTAAGAGAGGACTTACACCTAGGGCTCCGCTCGGGTCCAGAGTATCGCCCCAGGCCCCCATGACGAAGGCATCATTGACGGAGACGACAAAGACCTTGCCCGCATCCTGGAGATTAGGATGCTTGAGATAACTCGGGATGTGCTTCTGCGAGCACCCAGGGCCTGTCCAACTGCTGTCAGTCTCTCCTAGAGCTAGCTGGTCATGGTTCTGGCAGGTAGCTGTGGGACGTACTGAAAGCTCCCGGTACGCCAATGATGAGACCCTTTCCGGTGGCGAGCTCCTTGGCGAGGTTGACCTTGTTGGCAGGCGAGCCCTCTGTGAGGACTTCCAGGTCGGGGATAGAATCTCCAACCTTGACAAACGCCGGGCGGGTTGAGTGGAAGCCCCTCGAGGAGGAGATGAGAGATGACCTCGCGGCCATGCTCAATGGCCTAAGGGAAGATCTGAATGCCATCATGCGTTTTTTCTTCTTCTTCTTTCTTCTCTTTCTTTTCTTGGGGATGGAGCGGGGAGGGAGGAAGGGAGATAGAGATGGAGTTGTGTTGAATTGACCAGACGGTGGACAATGAGATGGCGGATGGTTGTCACTTTACGATCTCCCAGCTGTCAAAAGGCCCGGTAGCTGAAAAGGAAGCATTGTATAACGGGGTAATACTATGCACTACGCAAATACAACTACTTAGATGCAAGCATTCAACGGGTAAACCCCTGTTCGGGGGCAGAGCCGTCATCACAAATGACATCACACAGGCTAGTGTGGGCCCCTATTCAGCTTCCACTTTAGCACTACGCGTACTATTTATTGATATTGCCTCGTTATCAGCATATTCACGATCACCAAAGAGTGCGGACATGTACCTACTTTGGTACGTACCTAGCTGCTGAGCAACAAATCAATCCCAAATGTGAATTTTTCAAAGATGAAAAAGAAGAGATTGTATACCATATATTCGGTATAAATTATCCAAAGGCCAAAGTTCGACCTAGCCTCTGCTTTGCACAAACTAGACAGACTGGCCGAGCCCAACCCCTCAGAAAAAGCATATCCCCCCTAATGCCCCTCACTAGGAGGCCAAACGCCCAACACCTAGACGAGACCCACTAGCATTGAGCTCCACGCCACTCCCCTGGAGCCGGTACAGGGGAGGGAAGGGACGCCTGAAGATGGATCCGTCCGTACAGATACACACAGCAGGTCCCTCAACTAACCACCAGCCCAGCATAACCACGCTGACGCCTGAGGGCAACGACTCGTTTGCCCCCTCACCACTTGCACTATCCAGCCCAAAGTCTGACATGAGACCAGGGTGTTGCTGAGAGCCTTCCATTTCCTCCCGTCAACATATTGTCAAATTTTCTCACCCGTACTTATATCTGTACTCCCAGGCCTAACCTGCACTGCTCCTTCTTCAAGTTTCCTCTTCTCCCCAACCCCCCCTTTCCCAAGTCAACATCTGGGGCGACGCTGGGCACACACGAGACCCTGGACAGAGCAAGACCTGGTTGGACTGCAGCCGTACAGAGTCTCTCCCCCCCCCCCCCCTCTTCTTCCCCCGGCTGCTGGTCATCACTCACTCACCCACCACCCACGACAACCCACGACTGGTCACTGGTCGTTGATCACGTTTCGGTCCAATCCATCGCAAACAACCAGCTCTAAACACCCGTCCCGCCACTAGGCTCGGTGTGCTAGCCTCCTCGTTAAACCTGTTGTGTTTTGCAGAGCCTGTGGCCCAGTGGCGTGTGACCCTGTCACCCTCCCCCATAAGACCAACCACCACTGCGGCAGTAGGGACGCCAGGCCCAGCGCCAGGCCCCGGCCCCCCGAGTCGTCTCTCCCCCGTTCGTCTCAACAACAGCACGCCCAACCAAACACCCAACCTATCCAACCACAACCATCATCCTGCCTTCTCCCATCCGGGGACAACACTTCCTTGGACGACGTCCCGCCTACCATTCATTCTCCCTCTCCCTTTGATAAAACTCCCTAGGTGCCTCCGCTACAACCAAAGAGTGAGACCCACCACATCCACCTCCGTTTAGTCAGACCGTCCTCTGTGCCTCACACCGTTTGCCCCCATCACCTGGACTCGGTCGCTGCATCCGAGTCCTCCGTCATCATTCCTCCCAAGACTCGCAAGAGAAAGGCGGCTGAGGCGAAGCTTTCCTCCACGACCAAGGACGCCCCTCCCAACAAGAGGGTCCCCGCCTCAGCTGGCCGACGAGTTCAAGCCTCGCCTCCCACCCCTATGACCACCACCTCGACCAACATGGATTCCGACGACGACATGCTCTCCAACCTGTCAAGCGACGAAGACGTCCTTCAGGATGATGATAGTGACAACTCGGTCGACGACGGTATGTTTTGTTGTCGAACCCCCGAACCCCCATCCTTCCATCCGTCCTCTCCTGTTCCCTTCCTTCCATCAAGAACGCCTGCCTAGCCCGACGACTGACGCTCCCACGCGAAACAGGTTTTGACTTTGATGATGAGCCCGAGCCAGACCTGCCCGGCCAGATCGACTTCAGCCCGAAGAAGAAGGTCTCGTACGAGATTACCTACAAGGTCTACCTGCCAGAAGAGCTCCAGAACCAGCAGGATGAACTGGTCGACGAGGTCAACATGATCCTCGAACTATCCAAGGAGGATGCTGCCATACTTCTTCGTCATTTCCGCTGGAACAAGGAGAGGCTGATTGACGAGTACATGGACAAAGGGCCCAGGGTCCTTGAGGCTGCCGGTCTCGGCCCTGATGCCTCTGGCGGTCCGCGCCTGGAGGTCGTCCCGGGCTTCACGTGTGACATCTGCTGCGAGGAAGGGGACAACCTCCAGACATTCGCCATCAAGTGTGGCCACCGGTACTGCGTCGACTGCTACAGGCAATACCTTACACAAAAGATCAAGGAGGAGGGCGAGGCTGCTCGGATTCAGTGCCCTTCGGAGGACTGTCACCGTATCATCGACGCGAGGTCCCTCGACCTGCTCGTTACCGACGACCTGGTCGACAGATACCGGCGGCTCCTCAACCGGACCTATGTACAGGACAACGACACCCTGAAGTGGTGCCCCGCGCCCGACTGCGAGAATGCCATAGGCTGCAGCGTCAAGAAGAAGGACCTGGACAGGATCGTGCCTACAGTGGCCTGCTCTTGTTCACACCGCTTCTGCTTCGGTTGCATCCTCACCGACCACCAGCCCGCCCCCTGCGAGCTGGTCAGGCGATGGCTCAAGAAGTGTGCCGACGACAGTGAGACTGCCAACTGGATCTCGGCCAACACCAAGGAGTGCCCCAAGTGCAACTCGACCATCGAGAAGAACGGGGGTTGCAACCACATGACGTGCCGCAAGTGCAAGTACGAGTTCTGCTGGATGTGCATGGGCCTATGGTCGGAGCACGGCACCAGCTGGTATAACTGCAACCGGTTCGAGGAGAAGAGCGGCACCGAGGCGAGGGACGCTCAGGCCAAATCTAGGGTCTCGCTGGAGAGGTACCTGCACTACTACAACCGCTACGCCAACCACGAGCAGTCGGCGCGTCTCGACAAGGACATCTACCAGAAGACGGAGAAGAAGATGATCCAGCTCCAGACGGCGTCGGGCATGTCCTGGATCGAGGTTCAGTACCTCAACGCCGCATCCCAGGCACTACAGACCTGCCGGCAGACCCTCAAGTGGACGTATGCCTTCGCGTTCTACCTGGCACGGAACAACCTCACCGAGATCTTCGAGGACAACCAGAAAGACCTGGAGATGGCAGTCGAGGCCCTGTCCGAGATGTTTGAGAAGCCGATCTCGGAGCTCTCGGACTCCAAGTTGAAGGTTGAGATCATGGACAAGACAGCCTACTGTAACAAACGGCGTGTAATTCTCCTTGACGACACGGCTGAAAATCTTGCCAACGGTAAGCAGTCTCAGATGCTGGTTTTCGGAATAAATGGATGGCTGCTAATGATTGTCTATAGGCAAGTGGAAGTTTAATGTGGACCTGCACAACACATCGCCAACGGCTGCTAGCGGTCATCGATAGGTTGATGCATGTAGAGTTGGCAAACATGCCATAGACTTGCCTGACGAGCGATGCCACAATACCTCTTGGCTCACCCTCGACTCCTGTTCAAGGGAGTTGTCGCCAACTGGGTTCCAAGTTCATATACTGATAGGTTCAGCATGATCAATGCTGAAAGGAGTTGAAGAAGTCGGCGCTTCCAGAACTTAGTTGGGTCCTCCGGAACAACTTGTGGGTGACGGCCGAGATGTGAATAATCTTAACTCACCAAGGCGTTGCAGAGTTGAGGTGGGACTTGATTTTTTTTTTTTTTTTGTCCAGGGATTCTCACGAGGCATCGCACCACCACATCATTAGAAGAGAAGAGAAGAGACATCGGTTTCTTACACCATTGCAACAGGAGTCATGGGAAGCTTTCTTTCTGTCGCTTGTCTAGTTCACCCCGCCGGAGCCAGAGAGGAGTAGGGGAGGGTTGTTTTTCGGGGAGAGGGTTCATTGTTATTCTTCTCACCCACATTACGTGTAGTGGACCATCGCCCTTGAGGTTCACCGTCCTACTACTATACGTTACTATGGGTTTTGTTGCTTGACAAGCAGAACGAGCGGTGTGGTCAGTGAGGTGCACAGAGGAACGGGGGGACACGACAATTGACGATGAGAATATTAGACTGCTCTGGATTTTCTTGTTTGATTTTGATAGTCGTGAACGAGAAATGCATATCACCACTACTGACTGCCACCATGAACCACGACCACTGTTTTGTTGCAATTACCAACTGAAATACTGTATATGTAAGTAGTTTGATTTCTAGCATCACCAGGTGAGGACGAGGAGGAGGAGGAAGTCGAGGGGTCCAGCAATCATTTCTAGAGTACTCCCTAGCATTACTATTCGGTACTTGGTACCTATTCTCCTGTAGCCGAGAGCGGCCCATCGGGTATGGGCCCTTCCTTCCTTTCCTTGACTTGCTGCAAGAACATTCATCCGACGACAGACAGCGGCCCGAGCAAGAACTGCCGCGGCCCCTCGCAAGCGTCCCCTGGTCTTCTGCGGAATGTGACGGGTTATTTACTTATCCAGCAATACAATGCCGAGGTGGTTATCCGCGCTTGGAACCTTGACAGCATCGTCGTGGAGGGAAAGCCGGGAGATCTTTTGGTGGGGGAAAATAGGATGAACTATACGGACGTTGTCGGGTTCGAGGAGCTGCTTGCTCATTTGGTCCCTTCGGGGGGTTGTCAACGACCTCTTTCTTCTTTTTTTCTTTTTTTTCTTACCTCTTTGTGTATGTATTTGTTCCTTCTTCCTAAAACCAGCAATTTAATCATCATCATCATCATCAACCATAACAACAATTGCCTCTCCTTTGACTCTCTCGATCACCCTCTGTCCTGGTTGATTGACATTCATCCGACTACTACTCTGCTGCTTCCCGTCCCCGGTCCCGGCTTCGGCTCTCGTGTGCTCCGCGTCGTCGGTCCGGTCGAGTGCCCTTTTATTGTTGTGCCTTGCCCTGCTTCCACTCTTCGTCGACGTCCAGGACATAACTTACTCTCCAGCCGACGCAGCATTGCAAACCTTGTCGGGAGGGGTCCTTCCTCTGCTGCGAGCTCTTCTTCATCGACCAGATCATCACATACACGCACACACAACCATGCCGTCCGCAGGTGTCTGCATGCGGACCCTCCGCGCATACTCGAGATATGGCTCAAATGTGAGTTCGCCCATGACACAGGAGGATATCTGAAGATGCTATTTCGAAGACTACAACAAGCAGGACTGACAGCTCATGCTTCCCCCCTCCTTCTCTAGCATGCCCTCCTCTTTGCCCGTGCCTTCTCGGCAACGACTCGCCGCGCCGAGATCAACAAGGTCTACCCCTCCGCCTCCGAAGCCCTCAAGGACATGAAGCCCAACAGCACCCTCCTGTGCGGCGGTTTTGGCCTGTGCGGCGTCCCTGACACGCTCATCAATGAGGTCCTCGAGAAGCCCGACATCAAGGGCCTGACAGCGGTGTCCAACAACGCGGGCACGGACTCGTCGGGCCTGGGCCAGCTGCTCAAGACGAAGCAGGTCAGCAAGATGATCGCCTCGTACATCGGCGAGAACAAGACGTTTGAGAGGATGTACCTGACGGGTGAGGTCGAGCTGGAGCTCACGCCGCAGGGCACGCTGGCGGAGCGGTGTGCGGCCGGCGGGAAAGGCGTGCCGGCCTTCTACACGCCGGCAGCGTTCGGCACGGTGGTGCAGACGGGCGACCTGCCCCTCAAGAACAAACCCGACGGCACCCCGGCCGAGTTCTCATACCCCAAGGACGTCAAGGTCTTCAACGGGAAGAGCTACCTGCTCGAGCACGCCATCGCCGGCGACTACGCCTTCGTGAAGGCCTACAAGGCCGACAAGCTCGGCAACTGCCAGTTCCGCCTCGCCGCCAACAACTTCAACGGCGCCATGGGCCGCAACGCAAAGATGACCATCGTCGAGGCAGAACATATCGTCGAGCCTGGTGAGATCCCTCCCGAGGCGGTCCACCTCCCTGGCATCTACGTCAAGCGCGTCATCCAGAGCACCACGGCCAAGAACATTGAGAAGTACACCTTCATCAAGGACGAGGGGGAGGCCGACGACGCAGCCAAGGCCCTGGGCACGGGCGACACGGCCGCCAAGAGGGAGCGCATCGTGCGTCGCGCAGCCAAGGAGTTCAAGAACGGCATGTACGCCAATCTGGGCATCGGCATGCCCATGCTGGCGCCGGGCTTCGTGGGGCCCGAGGTCGAGGTGCAGCTGCAGAGCGAGAACGGCATCCTGGGCCTGGGGCCCTACCCGCGCCGCGGCCAGGAGGACGCCGACTTGATCAACGCCGGCAAGGAGACCGTCACCCTCAAGCCGGGCGCCGCCGTCTTCGGCAGCGAGGAGAGCTTCGGCATGATCCGCAGCGGCCGCATCAACCTGACCATCCTCGGTGCCATGCAGGTCAGCGGCACCGGCGACCTGGCCAACTGGATGCTTCCCGGCAAGGTCAAGGGCTTCGGCGGCGCCATGGATCTGGTCAGCAACCCGAGCGCTACCAAGGTCGTCGTCACTATGGAGCATACGGATAAGAAGGGAAATGCAAAGATCGTGAAGCAGTGTGCGTTCCCTCTGACGGGACGTGCGTGCGTGTCGAGGATTATCACGGAGCTGGTGCGTTTTGAACCTTGACCCCCCCCCCCTCTCTCTTTCTTTTCTCTTCCTCTCTCTCTCTCTCTCTTTTTGAGTTATAACTCGATCCAGTTCGAAAAGTGAAACAAGCTGACTCGACATTGTTGCCACAGGGTGTCTTTGATGTCGACTTTTCACATGGACTGACGCTCATCGAGATTGCTGATGGGGTGACGGTAGATGAGATCAAGGCCAAGACAGAAGCGCCGTTCAAGGTTGCCGAGGACCTGAAGCCGATGTTGTGATTCACTCTTTAAGACTTTCTTTTTGAGAGAAGGGTGGTTGGGATGGAACGGAGTATCTAAATAAAGCCAAGGGAGAATGTGTGGATTGCCTCAAAAAAAGGGGGGATGGAAGGCCAGTGTGATTCATACAAGTCATGATGATATTCACAGTGTGTATTACTGTTGTAAGAGGAACTCGATGATCATCCATGTCATATGACTTTTAGAGAAGAATTTTCAAGACGAAGATGAAATTAAAATTGAACGGATCAAAACCAGAATCTGTATGAAATGTTGGGGCTGTCACGACCTCGAAGTGTGCACCCCGTGCTTCCCGTCTAAAGCATTGACCCATTATGCACCTGCTTCCCAAGTCCCAAGCGCCCAAGTGCCATGCCCACCCAGTAACAAACTCATCTAGCCGATAGGCAAGCTTAAACTTGCACAACGAAACAAAAAGAAAAAAGGGGGGGGCGGCATCCTTGTAGTTTGAGCGTTCCCTCCAGTTCATCCATCATCATCATCATCAAGATTGGAAATCATCAAGCATGTCCCGCATGTTAGACGTCCGAGGCCGCTTCGAGGGCCGGCGCGAGACCGAGCTTTCCCCTGCCGAACGTGTGATCGGTGGTCCGAGCGAAAAGGCCGTCATTCCGGGCCCGGATTCGGAATCTGTGGACGACTCATCCTCCTGGGGAACAGGAAACAGTGACCGCCGCCAAAAGAACATGCCTTGCAGATCATATTGCCCCCAGAACCGGGGCCCGTCGCCAGGGCGCGGGTCATCGCCCAGATGCAGAGAGACGAAACGTGGTGTCCGTGGTGGTGATGGTGGTGGTGGTGGTGGTGCGGGCTGCTTGCGCTTTTGTTTTTGCCGGTTCCGAGGCGGCACGTCGGGGCGAGGGGCCTCGTCCGTTGTGCCGTCGTCTTGGATGACCATGTCCTCAAGCATACTGTAGGCAAATATTACCCAGCGGGGCACAGGGCATGTGCCGGTCTTCTCGCTGACCAAGTTGTTGGCGAGGGAGTAATAAGGCTCTCGTCTATATCGGAGATCTTCGGGGCGGGTTGGGCTGCTTGGGTTGGAGCTGTCCCACCAACTGGTGATCCTGTTGTAGGCCCATCCGTGCTCTTTGGCTTGGCGGTCTGCGTCTTGCCAGTTCTTGTCTCTGCCTAAAGCCTCGAAGAGAGCTAGTTTGGGGAATTTGTCCAAGTAGCGCAGACACTCGTGTGTGAGGTCGTGGTAGGAACAGACTTTCAGGAGCCGGAGCCGAGGGAATGGGTCTTCCTGGCAACTCCAAGATTTGACCTTGGTATAGGGTGTCCTCGGTGTCAGCCCCCCTTGAACATACAGTCCCTGGAAAGTGTTTATGGGAAAGGGGGCCGGATACTGACCACGCGATCGCTGACGCCAGGAGACAGAGCAGCCGCACCGAATTGCTCAATCACCTCCAACACCACAAGACTCTTGAGTTCAGCAAGCAGGATCAGGTCTTGCGGGTTGATCTGACAGTGGCCCGAGATCCTCAGATAAGCGACGAAGTCGAAAGAGGCAGAGGGTATCAGGGGCTTGGTATAGACCGCAAAGTCGGCGGCGGTTGGGACGGGGATGTGTTTGTGGAATTCTGCCAATGCCCAACCCCACTGTAGATCAGAAGGGAGGAATGTGTTGAACTTCTTCCAGGCTGCAAGCGAGAGCTCTCTAGAAGATCTCTAGAATTAGACAAGATTATGATGAAGGCGTGCATGGTGCGGGAGTCTTACCCTTCCTCAGGACGCCAGCTCTGCCACATCCGCTTCATCCATTCCGGATTGATGGACTCGAGCCAGTAGTCATCGATATTGTGGATGTTGCTTGCCGCAGTCTCAAGAGCCAGCACGAACAGAGATTTGGGTCCCTTTGCTGGCCGTTCTGGGCTGAGGTTTTCAAGTTTGGGGAAGCCGAGCACTTTCTCGAATTGAAGCGCCCACGGGTCACGAGGCGGAAGGTCACGAGGCAGAGGGTCCCGCCTACGATCCCAGTCGAGATCTTTGAGGTTGGACATGGCATGCACTACGTGCTCTTCAAAGACGTGAGTATCCATGGGACGAGCGGTGATGGTGGGAACAAGCTTTGATTGATTGAGAGATGCTGGCCAGCCGATTACGGTGAATATCTAGAGAGATGTCTCGTTGAAAATTTATCTGGACCCAACGTGAGCTTGTTGTCAAGCTGAATACGAGCACAGAAGGTAAGGTAACGAAGTTGATCTAACCCTCGGTTTCCCCTCCAAGACACGCCACTGAAGAAAGGCCAGGTGCCAGAGTGAATACGAGGGTGCCAAAATATGTGTTGTGAAGAAGAGAAGAAGAAAAAAAGGAACAAGGAGGGGGAAAGCGACCGCGAAATTTTGTACTGACCTCTTGTGGAACCATAAGAAGTCTTACGTAATCAGTCGGCGCGGGGCGGTCCGTTTGGGGCTGTGACGCACTGCACTGTAATTTCTAGCGGTAGAACAAACGAACGTGTGTGTGTAGCTGGGCTCATTTATTCCTCTGCCATGTCTTTTCTTTTAATCATTTTTTGTTCTTTTATTTTTTTATTTTTTATTTTTTATTTTTTGCCTTCCTCACTTTGCCCATGGTGGAAATCATTCAAAATTGGGCTAGGAACATAGCATTATCATCCGGTCCTCCATCTGCTCTTGTGGCCATCCTCAGCATGGTAAAAGATACTCTCATTCAGCAGATTGGACTGCTTGGGCGTAGGACTAGGCTATATTGGAAAATACATAAGTAAACTCATCAGAGATCCTAGAAGCATAGATGCCTAGTACATGATAGAGAGCATGTGTATGCCACATGGCAACAGTACCTTTGCACCTTTGGCAAAAGGTGCCCAAAATTCAACCTGGCAGTGCCTGGTCATCAATTTAAGATTAGGCCTGGTGCTGCCCCACCTGCAGTGACAAGGATACATACATACTAGAGGCCACACTGTCTTATGTCAGCACAGCCTACCAATCACACCAAGGCAGAAAACAATTGTTAGCGATTTTCAGGGCCCTAAACCTTATTGCAGGGTGGGGGAATGAGGGGCAGTGAATCACCTGCAGGATTGTTCTCAGGCCGTTGGTGACTCTTTTATTCTTCCTCTTACTGACTTCAAAGCCTAGACACAACCAATACTTGTTCTGATCTTTCCGTCAGTCTCAACAGGGCTTCTTTTATTATCCTCAACTCTGGCAATTATCGCTGAAACACAATAGACAAGATCCATCAACAAGTAATACATCGTTGCTACTTGATACCTACATCGACACCTGGCCCTCCTCAGTCTCTTTCAGAACACCAAGATCCCAACGTCGCTCACAGTAACATCCCTACAATGGCAGGCGGCGGCAGAGCAGTAGATCGTGCCCGAGCTGGCAAATTCAACAAGGCCAAGCGTGGAGGTAAGTCTCTCTGTGATATATTTCTTTCAAAGCCCCTCCTCCCAGGTAAAAATACTTTTGCGACTGACAACGTCTCCCCCCCCCTCTCTCCCCTTTGATAGGTGGCAAACACTTCTCCCGTGACCTCCGACCTCTTGATGCCGACGGAAACGAGATCTCCATGTGGAGCGAAGACGCACAAAAGAAAGCGCATGGCTCCGACTCCGACTCGGACGATGAGGAGGACTCGGACGAGGAAGAATCCGACGACGAGGCCGGCCCTTCCCGCGCCGCCCCTGTTCAGGAGATGAGCCGCGAGGACCGCAGGAAGGAGAAGAAGGCGCGCAAGGAGGCCGCCATCGCCAAGGCCAAGGCCGCTTCGATCCAGGTCGGCGATCTTCCTCCCAGCGACTCCGAGGAGGAGGACGACGACGACATGCCCGCCAATCCCAATCACTCCAAGGCTGCGCGGAAGCAGGCCGTTGCCGCTCCCAAGGTCGACGACGAGGAGGTCGAAGAGGCTGCCGAGGGTGTGTCCAAGATGAGCGTCAAGCAGCCTCAGAGCCGCCGGGAGAGGGAGTCAGCCGAGGCCGCGGCTGCCAAGGAGCGGTATATGAAGCAGCACCTGGCTGGCAAGACCGACGAGGCCAAGGCGGACATGGCTCGCCTCCAGAAGATCCGTGAGGACCGCGAGAGGGCTCGTCTGCAGAGAGAGGTGTGTTTTCCCTTTTACTATATTGAAATCAACAAGCCGTGGCGGACAGGTGATGATACTAACACCGACATCTAGGCCGAGGAGGAGGAGCGCAAGGAGCAAGAGGCCAAGAAGCGTGCGGAGATTGAGAAGAAAGAGGCCAAGCTGCGCGAGGCTGCTATGGGCAAGCCCGCCAAGAAGGTCGGCAAGAAGAAGTAGGGGGGTGAAACTGCTTCCGTTGACATCGGGGGCGGTCAGAGTCTTGGGTGAGCAGAAGGTTCAGATGGGCCATCTTCGATCCCGGCTTCCTTTCTTTGGCAATAGATCAGCGTACACTGGGTCTTATAAGTTATTTTAAATTTTCTCTCTCTCTCTCTCTCTCTCTCTCTCTCTTCTTTCTCTTTCATAACAGAATTGCGTGTAGACGCAATCCTCTTTCTGGCAACACGATTCTATACAACACCCTCTTCTTCTTCAAGGGTCAGTCCACTTTTTGCCCTCTCCCTCCTTGTCCTACATGTCGGCGAGGCCGTCCGAGCCCACGCTCTCCTTCCAGAACTCGTCAAAATCGATGCCCTGCTCTGCAAACAAGTCCCGAATCTGCTTGGCGACTGCGACCTGTTTGTCCGGACCAAACCCGCCTGGTTGCGTAGACTCAAACTGGACAATCTCGATCCACCGGTAGAATAGGTTCTCCTTGCCCACCGCTGCGAGCGCGTCCCGAAATGCAAACACCTGGGTCCGGCGTGCAACATCCTGCGCACTTTCCTCCATCTTCAGGTCAAGAGAAACCCAGCCGTAGTCTTCATGGTGCAACACGACCATCAGCCTGAACGCCTCCAGCGCGATGCTCTTGTCATCCACCAATTTGGTCGCCTTCACCATCGCCGCCCAGTCCAGGTCCCACTCGTTGTTCATCGTCAAGTAGCCAGTCTTCTCATTAATCAACATCGGCGCTGTAGCCACGCCAACATGGTTCATCAGGAGATTCTTGGCCTGGGCATTGTCCCCCTTCACGGCCTTCTTGATGTCGGTGTCCCAGTTTGGTTTGCTCCGGCGGATGTATATTTCCTTGTCCCGGAAGCCCACACCCCACCGCCACACAAGAGGACTGCCGTGCGACCCGGGGAAGCAGAACTCCACGGGCCAAGGCCATACGAAGATGAACAGCAAGCAATCAAGCGAAAACGTAAAAGCCCTCCGCAAAACTATCCTGGCGATGACTGACCAGCTGGACTCGGCCACAGGCACGGTGGTCTCATTGGGATGTCCAAATGCTGAGGCCACAAGCTTGAAGTACCAGGGGCCGATGTTATACATGCGGTAGGCAAAGAGCGCAGTGATGGCGAGGTTGATGACGATGGGCACCAGGAAGATCTTGCGCTTGAAGTCGACCGGTTTGCTGTCGATGTGTGTTATGTAGACGTGCCTTGGCGAGAGGGTGGACAACAAGGGAGCCACCACCTCCGGAGCTCGCTTGAACGGTTGGGGAGGCTCTTGTAAGGTTGTCGAGGAGGGTGACGGTGAGGATTTTGGTTTCTTTGCCTGGGCTCTCTTAGATGGCGCCATGCTTGAGGAATGTTGAGTCCTTGGAGGTTTTTTCTTTCTCTTTTCTCTCTTTCTTTGTGACCAAATCCGAGAACTGGTGTAACAAGAACAGGGGAGAGACAGGAATAGAGATCTGTTACACTGGAATTCAACTAACTGCTGAACTGTAATAATGAAAGGAAGAAGAAGGAAAGAAAAAAAAGGGCAGTGTCTGGGTGAGCTTCAGAGGCTTTGCTGGCGTGGCTTCATGGAGTGATAGCTCTATAATTTTACCCCTGACCCTGAACTAATGGCTCCCTCCCATGCCTGCCCGGCAGCCCGGAAAGACCAAAACTTCCCTGTGCCTGTACAAGCGGGTTACATGGTCTACCTGCTGTGGAGTGGGGTAACTGCAAGTCTCCTCCAAGTATAGCCCTGCTAAGTATTACACTCTACTCTAGTGGATGCAACTCCCGTGCATCTACGAAAATCCACCTTAAAAGTTGCCATCGCGGTTCTCGACTGTGATCCGACACGCTTGGGAATTTCTGGGGAGTCTGAGAAGAAAAGAAAAAGGCAGCACCACAAAGGAGGCTGTCCACACGTCGTGTTCTTCCCAGGGATGTTGAGGAACCAGGCCAAGGTATATATCCTCTTCCTTTCACCTGCTTTTCTCTTTTGTTTTCCGTGGTTCCATTCAAAAACTAACTTAACATATTGCGATTTCAGAGGCAGGCCAGCAGCTTCTACGTCTGCGCGTCATGTCGACGCCAACACCAGCAGGACCTGGCGCGACTGCGTAATGCTGGTCGCCCGCATAGCCATGACTATTCCTCTCTACATCGATCATTTCCCCCGACCGGCCTTGCAATATCTAGGCGACCAGGCTCGAGACCACCCCGACATGGAGCGCTGTTCGCACCCGACCAAGACCTTTCAAAGGCCAGCTGGACAGACGTCCGGTGTTATGCCATGTGGGGCCGATTTGGATCCAATACGGTCCCGGGGCAGTCAAATTCTGCATGGGGCGCCTCATTGAAGAATAATCAGAGTCAGGTCGCAGGGAGCGCAGGTCCATCACCATCTGCTGCGTGGGGAGGACTCACCGCAGGCGACAAGATACCACCGGCCACTGGAACATCGGCATGGGGCGGCAAGCTTGGTGGCGGCGTGCCTCCCGCAAGACCTGCTTTTGGAAGCGGCATTCCTCCAGCACAGCCGGCAGCTACCTCCTCGGGCGCAGTGCCGCCTGGCGGTGCGAACGCAAAACAAGTACCTCCTGCTCGCCCAACCACAAGCACAGCCTTCGGTCAGCTTCGTACTTCGTGGGGCAGCAGCAGACCGAATTCATTTGGCAGCCCTGCCGGGGCAGGTCCTGAAAAATCCGCCTTTGGCTCCGGCCTGTCAGCAGTCAAGCCCGTCGGCAGCTCTGTGGCTGCAGCAAAATCAACCAGTGGCATCTCCAGGTTCTCTCTAGAGGATCTTCGACAAGCAGCACAGTCTCGGGAGGCGCCTGCCCAGAAGGTGAACCAGCAGACCATGCCTCAGCCTCCATCTCCGTCGGCATCTCGATCACAAGCCCAAAGTTCAGGCCCTGCTCGCCAGCTGTCGAAAGAGCCTCTCTTCGATGCAGCTCTCACTAAGCCGCCTGGTCAGCCGCCTCCCGCAGGCGCAGAGTTTCCTCAGCTCCGAAGAAGAGGCTCTCGGGACGATCTATTCGAGTCCATGAGCCCCTTCAATCTGCCTCGACGAGAAACATCTGCTTCGCGGAGGTCGACCCACCCAGTCACAGCCTCCACTCTAGACAGACCTCAGGAACGCTCCACGCCTGCGTCGCCGAAACGTACCCCTGACCAGTTGAAGAGAAGAGATCGCTATCACGACTGGGGAGTTCCGTCATCTTTAGGGAGTGTTAGCTCTCCGGAGCCAGCAGAGAGTGTCTCGAATCGGCGTCCACCGACCCCGGCTCAATATAATGGAGTTGGAGCAGACGGCCCAAAGCTACCAGAGCCACCAGTGTCACAGTCTCAATCAAAGTTTGAGCCCATGGTGAAATCCTCAAGATCTCAGAAGCAAGGGCCCGAAAGATGGGATCAAAGTGACGGAAACACATCCGAGATCGGTGCACCAACCCCTAGGGAGCTTGGCCCGCCCTTTCTCCCTGAAACTGACCAAAAAACCCCCCTACCAGATGAGAGAGGCGTAAAGGGCAGGGGCTTCGACAGGGATATGGACCATCAAGATAAAGGCAGACCTTCTGATGACAGACACGGAAGAGGCCGAGACTTTGACCGGGACGCCGGCTATCGCGGTCGGAACAGAGACTTGGACGAACCTTCCGATCGCCGAAAAAGAGGAGACAAACCAAAGAAGTCTCACAATCGAAGACAGCGGGAGTACGACGATGAGCATGACGAAGACTTCGATTACGAGCAGGCAATGGCTATGCGAGAACAACGCATACGCGCAAAAGAAGAGAGGAAAGCTGCCAAGGAGGCACTGGCACCGAAAACGATCCTGTTGCCCGAGTACATCACGGTGTACGATCTAGCAGATGCGCTGCGCGTCAAACCTCGGCAGTTCTTGAAGGATCTCGAACAGCTCGGTTTCGAGAACATTCTGCACGACAGTATGATGACAGGCGAGACTGCGGCTCTTGTTGCTGCCGAATACGGCTTCGAGCCCACGGTCGACTCGGGCGACGGCCGTGATCTCAAACCAAGACCACCACCGGAAGATCTATCAACTGTGCCTCCGAGACCACCCATTGTGACCATCATGGGCCATGTTGACCACGGCAAGACGACAATGTTAGACTGGCTGCGAAAGTCATCTGTCGCAGCACAGGAGCACGGCGGTATCACGCAGCACATCGGCGCCTTTTCTGTCAAGCTCAAATCTGGCAAGCTCATTACGTTCCTTGATACGCCTGGCCACGCCGCGTTCCTGAGCATGCGGCAGCGCGGTGCCAACGTTACGGATATCGTCGTCTTGGTGGTGGCTGTCGACGATAGCGTGAAGCCGCAGACAATTGAGGCCATCAAGCATGCTCAGAACGCCAAGGTACCCATGATTGTTGCCATCAACAAGATTGACATTGACGATGACCCGAAGCGCATCGAGCATGTCAAGTCGGATTTGGCTACCCACGGGGTGGAGATTGAAGACTTTGGTGGTGATGTGCAGGTGGTGCCAGTCAGCGGCGTCACTGGCCGGGGGATGGGTGATCTCGAAGAGAGCATCCTGACACTGTCAGAGATCCTCGACATGCGCGCTGAGCCTGACGGCATGGCTGAGGGATGGGTTCTCGAGGCCAGTGTCAAGTCGGATGGCAGAGCAGCAACCATCCTCGTGAAGAGGGGTACGCTGCATGTCGGCGATCTCATCGTTGCAGGAAATACCTACACCAGGATCAGGACCATGAGGAACGAGGCCGGCGCAGAGGTCAAGTCTGCCGGACCGGGAAGTCCTGTGGAGATCTACGGTAGCTGGAAGCAACAGCCAATGGCAGGAGACATGGTCCTGCAAGCACCGGATGAGAGCAGGGCGCAGTCAGCGGTTGACTACCGCCAGGAAGTTGCAGACCGAGCGGAAGCTGCTGCGCAGAAGGCCCAAAAAGAACTAGCAGACCGTGAGGAGGTCGAGAGAAAGGCTTTGGAGAAGGTGATGGAGGAGCAGCGTGAGGATGGCGATGAAGATGCCCCGGTCGAGCCTGAAGAGACAGGCCCCAAGGTCTTCAACATCATTGTCAAGGGTGACGTGATGGGCTCAGTCGAGGCTGTCACCAACGCCATTCAGGAAATCGGAAACAACGAAGTTCGGACGCGTATCCTGCGGTCCTCGCCAGGCCAGATCACCGAGTCAGATATCGACCACATGGCAACGGCTAAAGGCTGCATTATCAACTTCAACACCGTCGTCCCGGGCGTCATCTTGCGTAGGGCAGATGACGCTGGCGTGAAGATTCTGGATCATAACATCATCTACGAGGTAGTTGATGCTGTCAAGAAGCAGCTGTCGGATCTGCTACCGCCCCTCATGAGCCAGAGGGTCCTGGCCGAAGCTGAAGTCCTGCAGATCTTCCCAATTAATATTGTGAAGAGGGTGTACAAGAACATCGCCGGCGTGAAGGTCAAAAATGGCATGGTGACGAGGGCTGGTCAGTACAGGGTGATGCGGGACGGAGAAAAGATCCATGAAGGTATGTTCTGGGCGGTTTCAAGCTCACTCCGACGTTCCCATCCCCATCCTACCCCCCCCCTCCAACCTGCAGACTTCCCTGTAGGCCACGTGCTAACTTCTCGATAAAGGTAAACTTGAAGCCCTCAAGCAAAAGCAAAAGGACGTCAGCGAGATGAGAAAGGGCACCGAGTGCGGTATGATGTTCGAGGGTTACGACGATTTCCAACCAGGCGATGCCATCCAACTTTACGAGGAGGTGCAGGAAAAGAGACACTTGTAGAAAGATAGAGAGGCCGGGCTTAGAAACCATGATGCATCAGCAAGGCGTGCACGGATTACATTAGAAATGTCATCTCAGCTCAGTTTACTGCTGCCCTGAAGCACCTAGACACGGGTCATGAACCACCGCACACATGTGTGCATGGCTTGATTTGAAGAAGAGACATAGACGACGTTATTGCTAGATCTGTTGAATTCCAAATCAAGAATCGAGGTTGGTATGCATTGAAGACATCAAATCACCCCCTCTTTGGGGCAGACACGCCGCCCGATGTGAAAGTTCTGGACGTTATATGAGCCTGTGATCTCTCCCTCTCCAGCTTGGTGAGTCCGATCCTATCCGTCATTGGCGTGGCGGCGATGATGTTATCAAACTCGTCATCGTCGCCATTATCAGAATCTGGTTCGGCGTCTTGGTCGACTCTCACCTTCTGGTGCGGTTGTGGTGGTCTCGGAATCGTCTCGGGCTTTTTCTTGCTTGCTGGATCGTCTACATTGGCGAATGATTTTGATGCCAGCACCCTCTTCCGGATCGCTTCCATAGCAGCATCCTCGTCTTCTTCGCTGCTGTCATCCGAGATGTCGAATGGATCCTTTTCCGCTCGGCCAGCCTCTTTCGGTGTTGGCTTCTTGCCTAGATATATGCCGTCTACACTGCCAGCTTCATCGCTGTCTGCTTCACCCTCCTCGCCACTTTCTTCTTCCTCATCATCGTCGCTGTCATCATCCGAATCCGGCATTGCACGCCGGTTGACGTTTCCGCTCTTCCACATATCATCGTCTGAGCCCTCTTCTCTGTTGTCGGCATACTCCTTCTCCAACCTCTCCATCCACTCCTTCTCCGTCTTCTTGATTGCCTGCTCGTCTTCGCACTCGGCATATTTTCTCAAGAGCTTCGCATTGATCTTCAAGAATGCCTCTCCATAGCTGAAGGGCCCGAGCACCTGCTCCGCCCAGTCCAGATGCCCACAGATGGCAAACGCAGCCGCGAGGGCCTCGGCGCAGTTCAGGCGCAAGGGCTTGCCGTAGTTGACCGTATTCGCCGCGACCAGGTACGGCAGCAAGCGCTCACACTTCCCGCCGACCTTGTTCCACTGCACCTCGCCCGTGCGCGCCCAGCTGCACTCGACCACCGCGGCACCGTACGTGTCCATGAGCTCGCGATCCGCAGGCGAGAGCGTGTGCTTCCCGTTGGGCGTGATGATGACGCCGCTGTGGCGCTGGCCCAGGTGCAGCTCGCGCATGAGGCCGGCCCTCATCAGGCGCTTGCCGGAGCAGCGCTTCGGGTCGCAGTGGCCGAGATCCCAGCAGGCTGCCTTGAAGGCAGGCTTCGTCCGGCCCGAGGAGGTAGATGGCTCTTGAGCGTCTTCATCTCCGTCGTTTCTCGGTTGCCGCGGAGGGCCGCCTCGTCTTGCGTCCTTGGGGTGCACGCTAAAGGTCTTCTTGCTTCGAGGGTCTTTCTTGTGACGGACCATCTTAGAGTCTTTTCTAGGGGTGGCAATATCGCTATTGCGTTGTAGGTCTCGTCGGTCGAGTCTGGAAGACGTCTGTCGGCGAAGGGACGTCGCGGTGAAATTTCTCTAGGCTTGTTGATTTCGATATCGAGAAAGCGGCACTGACAATATCGAGACGATGATCTCTCAGTTGAGAATCGAAGCGAGGCGAACCCTGTGGATTTTTGGAGGGGCAGCTTTTTCTCTGATATGCACCTGGCAGGGGTAGAGCTTGTAGGCCGGATCGCGGTGCCGAGCGAGAGCTTACCCAGTGTTCTTCAGCTGCCCCAGGCGTTCAGGCGGCAGCGAATCTCCCCTCTTGCCAGCGCCCCCAACGCCCATTCAGCGCCTCAGCCCAGTGATGAACGGATTGCGCTTGGCGTGGCCACGATGTCATTCGTGATTTCGCAAACTGGCAAGCAACAACAACAGCTCACCAAGCCACAGCCACAATCACGCCAGCGGTAATATCCTTCCAGTCGGCCGCACGTCCATTGATTACTGCAGCACCTTTCTCATCATCACGCCTGCCCGAGCACCTTTGCTTGCGCAGCCTCAGCTCGAGCTCCAGCTTCGACCTAGCCCGCTTATTCACCTGCCGAATCGGACGAGCCCTTTCAGCAGCTCTTTGGTTGCGACCGCGACCGATTGTTCCCCCCAAAGAAGCGCAATACCAGGTCTTGACGGTGTCCAAGAAGAGCCAGACAACAGCAGTCTCCACCAGCCTGTCTTCTACAACCCTCGCGATGGAGGCGGCCAGCGCAAGGGCGGCCGCCAGAGACCCGTGGGGAGGATGGGGTGGCCATGCTCCCTCCCAGCTCCAGCGCTTCATTCAGGCAGCGTGCAGTCCGGAGAACTACGAGCCCAACCTCGCTCTGAACCTCGAGATAGCCGACCTCATCAACTCCAAAAAGGGCTCTGCGCCCCGCGAGGCCGCCGTGGCCATCGTCAACTACATCAATCACCGCAACCCGAATGTCTCCCTGCTCGCCCTCAACCTGCTCGACATATGCGTCAAGAACTGCGGATACCCCTTCCAGCTACAGATCAGCACCAAGGAGTTCCTTAATGAGCTCGTCCGCCGCTTTCCCGAGCGGCCGCCCATCAGGTCTAGCAGGGTGCAGATGAAGATCCTCGAGGCTATAGAAGAATGGCGCAGTACCATCTGCGAGACGAGCAGGTACAAGGAGGACTTAGGGTTTATCCGGGACATGCACAGGCTGTTGAGCTACAAGGGGTATACGTTTCCGGAGGTCAGGAAAGATGATGCGGCTGTCCTGAACCCAAGCGATGTGAGTCTGCGCCTAGTCCCTCTCTGCCACCCTGGATTCTCTAAGCTGACAGCCCTTAAAACAGAACCTCAAATCCGCCGAGGAGATGGAGGAGGAAGAGCGCGAGGCCCAGTCGGCCAAGCTGCAGGAGTTGATCCGACGCGGCGCACCAGAAGACTTGCAGGAGGCAAACCGTCTCATGAAGATCATGGCTGGTTATGACACAAGATCAAAAGTGGACTACCGCGCCAAGGCCGCTGAGGAGGTCTCCAAGATCCAGGCCAAGGCGAAGCTGCTCGAGGAGAGGCTTGCCGAGTTCAAGCCAGGAGACAGCATGACGGATGGTGACGTCTTTGAGGAGCTCGCTTCCTCGTTGCAGAATGCTCAGCCCAAGATTCAGAAGATGTGTGAGGAGGAGTCTGACGATCACGAGGCCGTGGCGAGACTGTTTGAGATCAACGACAGCATACACCGTACCGTTGAGAGGTACAAGCTGATGAAGAAGGGTGACCTGGAAGGGGCTTCCAAGATTGCCAAAGGCGAGCATGTGGCCTCCTCCGCAGCAGTCAAGAGCGCCGCTCAGGAGCTCAACCTCATCGACTTCGACGGCGACGCAGGTGCGAACGGCTCGGGCAGCGCAAATGCTGGCACGAGTACAGCACGCCAGCCTCAACCGGCTGGTCTCGAAGATGATCTACTCGGTCTGTCAATCGGGGAATCAGAAGGCGCCACCAACTTTGGCCAAACCGGTGGCATCTCCCTTGGGTTTGGCAACAATACCAACATTCCTGGTCCAGCATTGCTCTCTTCTGTAACTCAGGACAACAGCGCCAAAGGCTCCCTCTCCTCATCATCTACTCCGCCTCCATTCTCGGCTTTCTCCGCCTTCAACTCGGGGCCATCCACCTCGAAGAACAACACCCCACAGCCACCCAACTATCAGCAGTCGGCATTCAGTTCCCCAGCAGCACCAGCGGTCGACCCGTTCGCCGCACTCGCCGCGCCCAAGCCGCCTCCTGCTCAGCCGACCGCAGCGCAGGCCAACGATGATGATGAGTGGAACTTCTCGTCGGCGCTTCCCGCCGAGACGACATCTCTGCCCAAAGAGCATAGGGTGACCGTGAGCAACTCCAATCTGAAGATCGATCTTGTTGCCAACCGAACGACCGGCACATCAAACAGCATCAACCTGTTGTTTGCCTTCAGCAACAACACTGCACAGCCGATAAGCGAGGTTCATTTTCAGTTGGCCGTAACAAAGGTATTTTTGTTCCCCTCGTTTTCCTGGCGTACTCGAGCCTGTCATGGTTTCTCTAACATTCATCCAGGGCTACGAATCCCAGCTCAAGCCTCAGACGGGGCGCTCGCTAGAGCCGAAACAGAGCCGTGGGATAACCCAGTCTATCGAGGTGTGGCACACTGGCGACAAGGGGAAGAAGGTCGAGTCCGTCAAGCTCAGGTGGAGGGTGGCTTACAAGGTCGGATCGGAGATGAAGAGCGAAATGGGCGAGATCTCAGAATTCAGTATTGCGTAGCATAGCCTTTTATGCGTGGACTTACATGACTGCTTTCTTGAAGAATGAATTGGCAGTAATTTTTTGCCGACAAAGCCCAAGACTTGTCAATCCTGAACTCCTTCAATCTCCCAACCCTTCTCTCAATTTCTTTTTCTATTTTCTTCTCTATAAGAGATATATATATACATATAGCGAGAGACAGAGCTTGCTTCACTTGCCACTCTCCTGTCCTCCAAATTTCTTTCCAAGGATCTAAGGATCTTTTTGCGCTCTCCTAAGTCTCCCATGATGGCCTCGTTCTGCTTTTTGCCCTGGCCATGCATCCAATGGGGCTTGTTTGTATTAGTGCATATGTAGCTAGCACTCTTATCTTATCGCTCAGAACCCACCCTAACCTTGAACACTGAATGTCTTCTGCTTCGGTACTCCTTCCAGCCATCCACTTGCTTCTCAGCTCTAATAACCAACGAGTTTCAAAGTCACCCTCACAACCAGATCCCCTTTTTCTGCACCAGCATCAAGAATCACCCAGTACCCCTCAGGCACTCTGAATATTGTTGTCTTGAGCTCATCAAAGCAGTGTTTCGCTACCTTGAAACCTCAAAGCAACCAGCCAAACTAAAGGTTTCAACACTCTTTTGGCGTCTTACTTGACCTTTTCAACAATGGGTTCTGATGCATCCTATGATGAGGACGGGTCACATCATCATCGAAAGAATCGTTACAGGGATACCTACGAGGACTCCAGCGACCGCGATCGCTTGAGCCGACGCTACCCTCGGGACCAGGACTCATCTGACAAGGCTTCGAGGCGTGACAGGTCTCGAGACAGGGACGAAAACCGGCATCGCCATCGACGGCGGTCCGGCAGTCCCGAATCGAGGAGACACGGCTCACGCGACAGAGGTGGTAGGCGTGATAAAAGAGCTCGAGACTCGCGCTCTCCTGAGGACGATTCGTACGAGCGTCGACGAAGCCGACGTGTGGAAGACGACTCGGGCAATGAGGGCAGGGGTTCGAGGAAGCACAAGCAAAGGGAGTCGCGCTGGGTCGAAGACGAAAACCAGCGCGAGGATCAAGAGAGGCGCCGCAGGCGCAACCAAGATGCTCTGGGCGATGCGGAGCCTGCAGAGAATCAAGTGGCTGTGAGACGTGGTGGGCCTCTTCCGTCACAAGCAGACTCATTCGCCGTCTCGAATGGCGAGGAACCGGAGAAACCCAAAGAAAAGGCAAACTTTGGAAACACGGGCTTTCTGGCAGCCGCCTCCAACTCGGTCACACAAGCAGACGGGACGACGATCACGCTGAAATATCATGAGCCTCCCGAGTCGCGCAAACCTCCTCCCCGCGACCAGTGGAAGCTTTTCGTGTTCAAGGGCAAGGACATTGTGGACACTATCGAGCTCAGCACGCGAAGCTGCTGGCTCGTGGGGCGAGAGCCAGCAGTCGTCGACCTGCTGGCCGAGAACCCAAGCATCAGCAAGCAGCATGCAGTGATCCAGTTCCGATATACGGAGAAGAGAAACGAGTTCGGCGACAAGATTGGAAAGGTGAAGCCATATCTGATCGACCTGGAGAGCGCAAACCGCACCAAGCTGAACGGGGAGGAGGTGCCTGACCGGAGGTACCTGGAACTGCGACCAAAGGATGTCGTCAAATTTGGGTCTAGTGAGAGGGAGTACGTTGTCATGCTCTCTAGGGATTGACTGGATCATTTGGGCATGCCTTGAGTCACCACCACTTTTGCTTGCCAGTCCTGTCTGGTGACGCAGGTGACTGCGGCTCTCTTCCCGAGACACATGCTGAGCTGGTACGCAGATCTGGTGGTCCGCCTAGTGCGACTGCTCTCGGTGGCCAGTCACCAGTTCTACACACACACTCTCTCTCTCAACGGGAGCCTAGACTTGTGAGGCCAAAGAAAGACAAAGAAAAAGAAAAGAAAAAGAAAAAGCCTCATATCAGCCTCACATGCATTAGTAGACAAAAATATAGATGCTGTGGAATGCGGCCTGGCCGACCGATAAGTCAGGTTCGGGCGTCAGCTCTCATCACTTACGACGACTCCTTCATCGGTGTAAAATAGGTAACACGAAGGTGGTCGTCGGACCATAAACAGGCAAACAGTAGTCATGGAGGCAAGATTGTGAAGGCACTGCAAAAGGAAAAAGGAAAAGAAGAAGAAGGAAAAGAAAAAGGAGATTACGTTCAACGTGGCCTCACACGATCTGGGGTAAATTAGCAACATCACATCGTCTTGTTCAGCAAAGGCTCCAGTAGGAACAGGTCAATCCGGCATGTGGGCTTCCTCTTTGGATGCATTGCCTTTTTATAAGCTACGATTCAGGGGCTTGTCAGAATTTCAGCCACTTGATCTTCCCACACCCTCCCAACCGGTTCTTACCACCCCCTTGAGTGGCCGGCTGTCATGGCTCCCTCCGGCAAAACAGTATGCATGATGGAGGATGGATGGATCCCTTTCAGGGCTCGGTGGAGAAGATCGCCAGGCGCGCGCGGGTGGCTCAGCAGACCATCAAAGGCAGCCATCCTGAAGAATAAGTGACGGGGCTGAGTGCTTCCCCAGCATGCAACTCCGGCTTTTGACTTGGCCTTGTGACCCGCTGTGCTCCCCAATGCACATCATCTTTCACACTGCAGAATTGTCTTATACCATAAAAACCTTCTGAGTTTGTCGTCATAGTGGGGTAGCAGTCTTCTAGACTTTCCTGTTTATCATCTCTTTCCTTGATCCAAATACTGAGCATTTCTCCCGTGTACCTTTCCCGCGTCTTGTCCCTCATCCTGGTCACTTTTTGAGGGGAGGTCAGTTGCTGGTGCATTCCGGAAATACACACATCATATGCTGCAACTTTGGGGCAACCCCCCCTTGTCACAAGACCACAAGCATCTGTCAACATAGGTACTGCCTTCTTTTACTCATTCGTGTGTTGCTGTGGCTGTGAGTACTGCCATGTACTACAGGTTTCCTTTCTTCTTTTTGAGAGACAGAGTATGCCTCCAGGCTTCTACATAATAAGCCTAGGAACATGACCAATGTGGTGTGAAGACAGGGCGACTTCCAGCTGCTTTGTTGCTAAATCAGCCCTGGCATGCTCTTTTTAAGGGGAGACTTTCAGCTCATGTTGTCGCACATGCTCCTCTTGGGATCGCTCATCTCAGAATGTCTCAGAACCTACCAGTCATCCATAAAATTAATAAATAAATAAATAAACACAATGCTACATAAGACCTCTTGACGACAAAACACTTTGGGCCTGATCACTTGGTTCCTACAGACGACTAGACGAGGTTCCCCCCTCGCAATATAACAGAGAAAGAGCCTCTCTCGTTCCTGCAGCTTATTTCCCCCCCCCTTCTATTCTTTTTTTAGTCGCTCCTTCCCCCCCCCTCCCCCTCCTAGTCCGCCGATCTCGTGTATTCAACCACTACGAAAGAAAAAAATAAAAAAACAATCCCAGCCACCCTTCACAGCCAAGTTGACGGACGCCAGCAGCGCTTACTTTCGCCATACGACCATCACTTCATCACTAAAACTCGAGTCCATCGGCACAGCAGCATAAGCGGCGCAAGGGAAGCTTTTGGCTTCTCTTCGCTGCGACGAGGAAGACAGATCCAAGATGGTGAGTAGCATCTCTGACGACTTGCCTTCTCTTCTCCTTCCCCCTCCTCCACTACACGATCACCGACCAGAGGACGGTCGAGGCTCGTCCAGGCGCGTCCTCGTTCCCAAATCATTGCACCCAAGCCCACCCCTGCCCTGCCTAGACGATCCTGCCACAGTAGTCTGTGAGGCAAGTACCAAGTCCCGCCAACGGCGCGGGCCGCCGCCCAGCTTACTATTCTTATTCCTGGAGCATTACATTCTCATCAGTCTCGTCGCCGTCGCCATCGTCATCGGTGGCCTTGGGGGCGCTGTCTTTATACCCTCTATGGGGCATAGTCATACTGGTGGAAGTACGCTCATGAGCAAGTAACTCACAATTGCATTGTTGTTCTTGTGCGTGTCCTCGTACCACTTGTTACATCACCGTCTTGTACTCGTCTGCGTGTTTTCATCTGTCTCTCTTTCTTTATTATTATTGTTGTTGTTGTTGTTGTTGTTGTTGTTATCTTTGTGCGTTTGATTTTGGTGAAATTTATCTCCTGCATTGGTTTCTTCATCTTCAGCTCGGTGCTGTTGATCTGAGGACTCTGATGATAGGAATGGCTTGTGGAATACCCGTCGTCATACGGTCTCTGACATGGAAGCAGGGAACTATCAACAAGAACATTCAACGCTACGACGTGACAGCCGTCTACACTCATCCCCAGGCCAAGGTCGACGTCATCTTGATCCACGGCCTGAATGGCAATCCTACCAAGACGTGGACGGCCAGCAACGGTGTCTACTGGCCGACAGACCTATTTCCAAAGACTCTAGAGGAGGAGGGAACACAGGCCAACGTTCTCGTCTACGGTTACAATGCAGACATTGCAGGCAACAAAGACAAGAAGCCTAGCACAAACTTTATCCATGAGCACGCACAAACCCTGGTCAGCTACCTCACCTCTTTTAGAAAGAAGCGCAAGACCCAGAGGAATCCCATCATCTGGGTCGCTCACAGTCTCGGCGGTATTCTCCTCAAGCGGGTCCTGGAGCATTCCGACAACGTGAGGGCCTCATCTCACGAGGACGACCGGGCCATCTACGTTTCGACTTATGCCATCGTGTTCCTGGGCACACCCCACGAAGGCAGTGACCTCGCGAGATGGGGTGAGGTTCTCCAGGGCATGGTTGGCCGTGTGCCCCGCAGACTCTTTGATTCTGAGCCCATCCTCATCAAGACCCTGCGCAAGGACAGCGAGATGCTCGACAACATCAATGCGAGCTTCATCAACATCCAGCAGCGATTCAAGATCCATCTGGTCCACGAGAACCAGAAGACAGACCTGAAGGGCACAATGTCCCTGATTGTGGATTCCAAGTCCGCGGCGCCAAAGTGGTACAACACCACTTCCTACGGCATAGAGGCAGATGTGAGTGGCAAACCCATCTCTTCCCCTCGCCCCCTCCCCCCCCCCTTTCCCCCCCCCTTTCTTTCTTCTTTCCTTCTTCCTTTCCTCCAGACGCATTGAATTCTTTTGTATGTGGATATATGTTAATTTCATTACTAGCATTCCGGAATGTGCAAGTTTGCCAGTGTTGATGCTCCAGGATATCGACAAATCACCTCGGTCATGACGGATTGTGAGTCAAGCTCTATATGACTTCCCCTATAATTATCTACAAAGAAAGTCTATCAGTGCTAACAGGTTTACTTATAGGGGTCAAGGAGTCACCCGGAGTCGTCATGTACCGCTGGCAAGTCGAGGATCAAGACCGCAGAATCCGCGCCCAAGTTGAGTTGAACGAGAGAGCAAGACCATTCGTACGTTTAAGAACACCGTCCCCTCCAAACGCAAAAAATTTCCCTTCAACTGATTAACAAAAAATCTTAGCTCGATAATAACCCGGCAGCCGGTTCTTCACAAGTCGTTGGTATGTTTTCCTCGCCGCAGGTGACGAGCCCTGTTATAGATGGTGGGAGTCCGGCTCAACTTCAACATGGGGAGGAAGAGACGTACACTGTTGGAGAAGAAGAGTCAAGCCTAGAGGGTCTAGGTATTCATTGAGTTTTGCAATAAAAAAAAATAAAAAAAAAAGAAGAAGAAGAAAACATGGGCTGATGGTTTTGTTTTCCCCCTATAGTTTCACCAAATGGCACTGCTTTAACCACCCAACGTCTACCAAGTGGCCCGCCGTCTCCATTACCGATGTTGTCAACGATACCGCCGTCACAGCCACCCACACAGGAGTCAATGAGGATTGAGAGGTCTGGCTCACAGGCTTCAAAGGAGCTGTATCGTGTGGTCCCGGAAGGTTTTCGGCCCAACTCCTATTTTGTCGGGCGCGAACAAGAGTTGAAGGAGCTGCATAGAATGCTTCAAGACAATAAGATCCGCGAAAAGGGTACCTCGACCGTACTGGTACGATGCCAAACAGGAGGCGGCAAAACCCACATGGCACGTGAATACTTCTTCAGACACCAGAACGACTACTCGGGCGGGGTGTTCTGGCTCCGCGCCTCGTCTGTACAGGAGCTAGAGGGCGAGTTCTCACGCATTGCCAAGATTGCGCTCAAGGACCTGCGGGCCAAGATTGACAATAAAGAGCTTGAGGATCATACCAAGATGGTGGACCATGTCCGCGGGTGGCTCGAAGACCTGGACGACTGGTTGCTCGTGTTTGACGGCGTCATGTTTGACCAGGAGGACGGTATCGAGCGTTTCTTCCCTTACCATGCCAATACGTCCATGATTCTACTCTCCACGAGCACAGCAGGCTCCGGGAGCCACCTCTACAACAACCCACGGCCACTCCAGCTGCCACCGCTGTCCACCCAGGAAGCGCAAAGGCTTCTTTTAGAAGAAATGGAAAAGGAAAAGCCGTGGTCCCATGACGATCTGGCACAGGCTGCAGAGCTGGTTCATATCCTGGAGAAATTGCCGTTGATGATTCATATCATCGCACAGCATCTCAAGTCCAGCCAGGAACCACTTTCGACCTACCTCAGACGGTACAAAGCCAAGCCGCCGCACCTTGGCAAGGTGCCCGCGTACGAGCTGGTCCTGGAACAGATGGAGGCGAGAGGAGCGGTTGGGGCGCTGAACGTCTTGTGTGTTCTTGCATTTCTGGATCAACATACCCCGGTTGAAATGCTGTCCATGGGCCTTCGTGTCCTTGATAATAAGAGTACGCCTTACAAGACACGACATGCTGTAACCCACGGGGGCGCCAACCTGAACAACACGCTCAAGATCCTCATCGCCTATGCCCTCGTCGATCGGTCCGACAAGTACAATCTCTCACGCTCAAGCTCGACAACATCTAAGAGAAGCTTCGAGCTCACGGATGAGATCATGGATACCCTTCATATACACCGTATTGTCCAGAGGTACCTGATCGAGTCCCTCGTGCAGGAGAAACAGCACATCTACTGGCTGGAACGATCGGTCGAGGTCTTCTGCAAAGCATATTCGGATGCAGATGCGCGTATGAAGGAGAGACCTAGCGTGGGCCTGCCAGACGACTATCGACGCTTCGCTCTCCACTGCCGAAAGCTCATCGGCCACCTATCCCACTATGAGGAACGCCACCGCGTCACGTTGCGGCCCATTCGGGAAAAGATGGAGGACCAGCTGAAGGCCATCGAGGCAGAGGTGCAGCGGCTGTCGGTAAAGATCCAGACAGACATGGTCAACCAGACCAACTGGATTTCGCCGACGTCTGTGTTCGACAAGGTTAAGAGCCTGTCAGACTCGGATACCGGAACGACGGATAGTCAACCGCCGAGCCAACAGATGTGGACGCCAGGCGAGGAAGGGCAGACCGGGTTCTTTGACTCACCAGTCGACGAGCACTCCCAGGCCAAATACGGCAACCCTGGGGTTGTAGTTCCCTATCCAGTGGACGACAACGGCGGCGGGGGCGACGACGACCACACACCCACGCCACAGATCACACCAAAGCCTCCCTCGAGCCAGTTGGCCATGCCGATCCCAGAGCAGCCACCAGGAAGACGACGCGCCAGCTCGTCATCGGGTAGCCGTCCACTGGACTTCCTCTCGAGAATATTCAACAAGGAGAACATCCCCTTGGTCGGGAGGAGGAGGAAATCGTCAGCGAGCTCAACCAGCAGGCCAGAACCGCAGGTACCGACTAGTACTCGTACCTCGCCCGGGGCTGAGTACACCGCCACGATGCCCTCTGCGCCACCAATCATACCGCGGTCTGCTAGATCCAGTCCTGGTACCATCGCGGCACCCTTCAGCCCGCCTGGTCTTCCAGGCGTAAGGTCCTCCATCATCCCTCCCCCCCGTGAGCATCCACCACCCGGCCTCCAGCAGTGGAAGTCGACCCCCTACCAGCCGCGGCCTTTTCTCGACCGGGTTGAGTCATCCTCCCTCGGCCAACAGAACCTGACCCCGGTCCTGTACGGCTACCCGCCCGTCTTGACGACGACTCCGCCGGCGTCCCGAGGGTCCAGCCGCCCGGCAAGCATCAACAACAGAGGCCGTCGCTCTGACGTCTCTGTCCACGGCGGCGTGGGCATCCGAGGGACTGCCGAGCGTTCGCGGAGGGAGTCGAGCCCACTTTCCAGTCCCGTTGGCTCGATACCGCCCGGGTCACGGCGGCGCACCAACAACCTGTCTGGTCCTCGGAGCAGCTCGTCCTCGATAGCAACGATGCCGAGCCCGCGCATCAGCCCGAGGCCAGACATCGCCGAGCTGCCGTACCCGGTGGGCACTATGCTGTCTCCGCTCCGTCCGCAGCAGGCACCCGAAGAGAGCGTTCGCGCCCCTGGGCCAGCCGCTTTCGTCAGCATGCCGGTTCCCAGTGTGGCTGTTCCGCCGCGGCCTACCAGGCCGGCACGCCGAGGAAGCCGCTACGAGCGGTTCACGAGGTTGTTCACCGGGAGTAGGCGGGCGCAGTCGGAGAGCCCTGCAGAGGGCTTCCCTGCGAGCCATGAGGCCGGCGGTGAGGAGATGATGAGGTCCGCGTCGGGCGGCATTGTGGTCGGCGAGGGCAGCAACCGGCAGGTCATCCATTTTGGAGACCTGACCGTGAACATGGGCGACGCCCATGACAGGCTGCAAGACAGGCGCAGGCTGCAAGGGCCTCTGGCGCAGGGGGAGGTGGCCATGGAGAGAGGTGGTGCGGGCGATGTTGGTCTGGGGATCATGCCTCAAGGAGAGCAAAGTGATCCGTAAAGTTTTCTTAAAAAGAAATTATTATTTTCCCTCCCTTCTTCTTCCTCTTCTTCTCTTTTTCTCGGTTCCTCCACAGGTTAGGGAGGAAAAGCATTCGTGGCGATCCTGAGGCTGAAAGTTTTTGCATGCCCTTCCAAAGGCACTGTAAATATTGGCATATATATATACATATCCAAAGAAAAGGGCACAGTCATGCCCTGTACATTTTTGAGCATCTCGTTTGGTGGATGAATGGTGAATGTCTGAGATCACTATCAACAAACAACACCCGAGAAAAAGAACTCCATGTATCTCCATGCTGTCTGTCTCTTGTCGTCGGATTGAGGGGGAGAGTAAGTTGTTGCTGAGCTGAGAGACTCATCAGCCCATGCATACAACAGGAGAACACCCACTCCTTCGTGTGCAGATGTGCTTACGGTGTCATCTCATGGGGGCCACCACCCTTTCATCCACCACTCCAACCTTACAAATTTAGATGAGACGGGGGCGTGTTGGCTATTGGTAAGAGGAGTTGTATTGGCCAATTTGGGTAGCCCCCAGAAGAGACGAGGACCACAAGCATCATCTACCCATTTTTCTCTATTCCCAATAAGCCTTAAATATCTCGTCTTCTGCAGCAGAACGTGTAATACTTGAGGACAGCATATTGTTAGAAGTGAAAGACGACAATCAAAGGAGACACGTACCAGGACAGTACATCATAGAACAACTTACACAAAGAAATGAACAAGTGGAGAAGCAGTGATGGTTTCAATATCGGGAAAGTGTCATAAACAAGAAAACAAATACATGCGATCTACTTAGTATTATAGTAGCTTGGTTGTATGTAGTGGAATCGGAACGAGGCAAGGGGAAGGGGGTGGTCGGTGAGCGCTCTTGTTTGCTATGTACAGTACCCAGTAATAAGCCACAGCTTGGATGCTGTTGTGGCTGATGCAGCGAGTGAGTGGGCGGTGGGTGCACGCTGGAGAAGGCCCTGTGTCATGACCACTAGGGGATCTGTTACAAGGGGCCCAGAGGTCTCCCCTCCCCCCCTGGTCAGTTCACTTCAGGCCAGGCCAGGCCAGGCTGGCACGGCTGGGCTGTTTACTGGAGCTGACCCAGAGCACTGGAAGGATGCGACCCGAGTGTTGAGAAGTAGCAGTTGACGGCGCACGCGGCCTGCAGCTCAGCGCAACCTAACTAACCTTGCTAAACCTGACCTGAATTCTGAACCTGTGTGTACGTTACGGGTTGCATACAACATCTTTCCCAGCGCCCAAAGCTGCCGTTTTCCCTTTTCTCCCCCCCCCCCTCCTCCTCCTCTTATTTATTTGAAGGGCACAACGGCGCGGCACACGACCCAATACTGGCTCCCCTTCTTCTTCTTTTGTTTTACTAGCCAAGATACTTTTGTTGTTTCGGCCAACCGCCTTCGTCCTCCGTCGTCTCTAGCTTTCCTCCTCAAGAAGGTGCGTCAATTGAAGCTGTGTGTCCTCAAAAAGAGACAAACCCGCCCGCCCAGCCTTGTCCCTCCCCCCCCCCTCCTCGCGGTCCTCGACTAACACGCACCGTTCCATCAAGGCACGGCGCTTCTAGGGTAGGGATCTCGACAGTCCGATCCGATCCCTCATCCCATCCCCAGCCTAGCTACCAAATCTCGTCCCGTTGGGGGAGGGGGATACGGATCTTTTCTTGCGAAAGAAGATACGGACCAAAACCAAACCCTCTTGGTGAAATATTGCGTGTCAGGATTCTGCGGGCCCCCCCAAATTCGCAAATCGAACCCCTAGCAGCAGCTATTACGACAGCATCCCTGGACACACGAATTAAACCTTGACGGGACCACTCCTCCTTTGCGCCTCTCTCTCTCGAGAGCCTCCTCCGACCCGTGCCCATCGTGCTACCGAAAACCTGCTCGTGCCCACAAGATCTCCCCTCCTGTCATTCAACTGTAACACGTCGGTCTCTTGACTGTTGCTGTTGTCCAAAGAGCGCGTTGTCGCCCCAGTCCTCCTGCCTCCTCGTTGCTCGAAACGTACCTCCCTGCCTCCCTTTTAGTACGGCCCAAAAATCTATCCCATCACTCCCAAGAACAACTCTATACCAACAGAATGTCGTCGTCGGGGCTCACTCGACGCAGGGGCGGCGCTGGAGGAGGACCATCCACCGAGGGCGAGAGTGGCAACGGCATCAACCGCAACAACTCGTCCGGCAACTTCAAGGACAACACCCCCGAGACGAGCTACGAGAACAGCGAGAATGGCCACAAGATCGCATTCGACCCGCGAGACATTAGCGAGAGCACGGAGAGGAGCAAGCAGCCCAAGCTGACACTCATGGAAGAGGTCTTGTTGCTGGGTCTCAAGGACAAGCAGGTTCGTCTCTCTCTCTCTGTCTCTCTCTCTCTCTCACATACATCCCACACCCCCCCCCCCCTTCTCTCTCTCTCTCCCATCTTTCTTCCCCCTCCTGCCCAAGTCGAATATGTCGAGGTTGGACGAAGCTGGCTAATGCGATCGACTATTGTACAGGGCTACCTTTCATTCTGGAACGACAACATATCCTACGCCCTTCGTGGGTGCATTGTCATAGAATTGGCTTTCCGCGGCCGCATCAGCATGCAGAAGGACGCCTCGAGGCGGCGCTTCCCCCTGCCCGACCGTGTTATCGAGGTCATCGACGATACTCTCACTGGCGAGGTGCTGCTTGACGAGGCGCTCAAGTTGATGAAGGGAAGCGAGAAGATGAGCGTCAGCACCTGGATCGATCTCATGAGCGGTGAGTACATGTCCACTCCGGTGATCGGGCTGAAAGCGCCCACACCCCCCCCCCCCCTTCCCCCCAAGACCCCTTTCGCTGGTACTGCTGGTTGCTAATGATTTCCCGTGATGGATATAGGGGAGACATGGAACCTGATGAAGATTGGCTACCAACTGAAGCAAGTCCGAGAGCGACTTGCAAAGGGCCTCGTCGACAAGGGCATCCTCCGCACCGAGAAGCGCAACTTCCTGCTGTTCGACATGGCCACACACCCTGTCGCCGACGGTGGCGCCAAAGAAGAGATCCGGAGGCGCGTCAGGAACGTCCTCACCCAAAGGACTGTCGTCCTTCCCGCCTCCCAGTGGCTTCCCGAGAATCTCGAGTTCCGGTACACGCGCACGATCGCAATGGTCTGCGCCGCATACGCCGCCAACGTCCTTGAGAATGCGCTGTCTACGCTGGGCCACGAGGCTAGGGAACGGGCATTCGCTCAGACTGATGAGCTGCTGGCCGAGTATAGCCAATGGCCGTTCGGCAAGAAGGCAACGGGCAACGGCATCGGTGCCAACTTGCCACAAGTAATCTCAGAGGTTGGTGCACACAACCGCCGCCGTCTCGTTTCGTCGGTAGTTACCCCCTGTGCTAACATGTTTATGCTCTTTCTAGGAGAACAATAAGGCCAAGGACAAGGAGCTGCAGCTCGAGGTGGTCGCCGCCTGCCTCAACGTCTTTACCCGCCTCGACTCCCTCCTGTAATATAACGCAGCCCAATATTTTTTTTGGCTGCCCAGCAATACTACATAATAAAACTCAGATCGTCCCCTTTACTTCAGATCGGTGGGTCAAACGCAGTGCAGTCCGAGCCAACGCAAGGCGGGAGGGGCAATACAACGAAAGTATCCACGGCTTTTCGTGCTTGGAATCGGGGGGGGGGGGGGGGGGGGAGCGGGGGGGGGGGGGGGTTGGGGGCCCGCAGGCAGCCCAAAAAGGGCGCCGCCATTAGAATTATTTTTTTTTT